>JALMQS010000398.1:981885-995700 GCA_024734495.1 Forficula auricularia
CGCGCATGGTCAAAAAATTAAAATCTTGGCCATTTGACCAAACTCAACCAAATTTTGTATACATAATCAGTGGGATCTCAGAAGTCTAAAAAGCAAATGATTGTAAATAATTTTATAAAATATTAAATATAAGTGAGGGCCAGGTTGTATGGTAAAGTCAAGTGGATGGCCACATCAGAACACGTCAGCTTATTTATAGGTATATTAAAAATATTACATTTCTAATACTTTTCATTTATTCAGCTGAGTCTCCATGTTTCTTCGGGAAGTACTAGACCCACATGTTCAAAATATAGAATGACCAAAAGTTTCTCTAGTACATCTGTTAGTATTTACCTCTTGCTTTCTAGTGAATAAATGAAATATCTTGGAATCGTATACCATCTTATTTTTTTAATTAAGTCTGAATACTTCCTTCAACATGAGGAAAACTTGTCATTTTCTAACACAAATTGCCTACGGGTTGGCGAACCTCATATAAGATCCACCGCTCTTCAACCGGTTGGCCTTTACAGACCTGATGCTGAAGGCAGTCAAGACTGGATATTTGCATGGTGATGACACAAGGAACAACGCTCTTTTGCCTACTTATCTGATTCGAACAACCACCCTCCTGGATCTCCAACCACGGTACCCAGGCTTTAATTACCTGTTTTCAATTTTTCCCTTAAATAGGCCAGGGATGCGCCCATATTTCGGCATTAGATCGGTTAGAATTTATCCTTTCAAAGTATATATTTTTATTATTATTTTTTTCCTTTTTTTTACTATAATATAAGCATATAATGAAGAGTTAACTTCTTTATTACCACGCATAACATTAACTTGTATTTACAATATCTTTTGTCTAAAAGATAAAATTCAAAACTTATTCGACTTTTAGCGATGTTAAGATAACCATAATGTTAATGGTAAAAATTGGTAGTTTTTAATAGCATATTTCGATCGTAGTTTGCGTATTAACATAAGCATAACATTTTTCAACAGAAAGTCAAGTACGCATGCTCAGTACGCTCGCATATGGAGCGAGTGCATTACCCTAGATCCCTAGAAGCTATAGGCAATTATCATATGAAAACATTTCTAAATGTCGTTTTAAATAAATTAACTCATGGTTTTATTATTATAGTTGAAACGAAAAATAATATTACTAATAAAAACAATACTTTATCCAAGTGAGCTTCGTTATGATATGTTATGAATAAATTAAAAAAATTTATTGTGATGCGTGAAAAATTGTTTTTCATTAAAATAAGCTCGGCAATATATATAAAAAATAAATAAATAAAATAATAATAATAATAAAATTATTTTTTTATTTTTAGAAGAATTTTAGTTGCCTCTCAAAAGAGGCTGTTTTATTTTAATTCAAGTAATAATCTTATATATAGTTCAAAAATTATAAGGTCGATCTTGATGAAATTTAAATATCGTCGGCTAAGAGTGTAAACCTGCTAACTCCATTTTTAATCATACATAACATATTAATACCGTTTAAAGAAAAAGAGATGAAGCAATGTCCAAGTAAAACTGCTAATTAAAATTAAGATCGTACGTTGTAGAAAAAAAGAAGTGATAAATAGTTTGTTTCCATTAGAACAATATTAAATTTTGTTTGTTTTTTCTCTGCCCTGTAAAATTTCTTTGTTGTTAGTTAGCAGGTTTACACTCTAAGGCGACGATATATTTTCCGTGACATGATTTGTTATCTTTTATATTTTTTTCAGAAGCCTAATAAGTAACAATTTCTACCATGATCATTATTAACTTAGGGTTGAGTGGTTGTCAACGTTAAGCTATAAAGCAAATCCTGAGGACGCTAATAATATATTATTATCCTTGGATTTTTGATCAAATACTTTTTTCTTTGAAAATGTCTCCTTTTATCGCAATTAATTATACATTTTTGAGATTTTTTCAAGTTGAAACCAATGTGATCAACTGATGATATAAATACAGATTTGCCATACCATTACGAGGATTCAATGGCATGCGTTTAAGTAAACGAACAATCAAATATAAAAGTTGGCTTTAAAGCAGATAGAAAAATCATTTTTTCCTTTTTAAACATTATGTCATAAATTTTTTAATCATTTCATTAAATAGACCCCATTTACTTATTTTATAAATAAATTGTAAATGAAACCAAGGGCTTTGATATTGTTTTAAATTTATTTGTATTGGCCATATCCTGGCTTTACTGGAAATGTTGTTTATTCTTAAGAAGATTTCAATTTCTATAAAGAGTCGACAACTTCCAGTAATCCCTTTTAGATCTAACCAATCAATTCCACTGGAATGAACGAATGGGATTGAAATGGTTAGAAATATGTCAATAATTTAGTGTATAATGATCCATTTCAGAATATTAATTTCGATGATCCTCTGGAACAGCGGTCGCCAAACTTTTTGACCTCACGGACCAGTTAATTCATAATTTAAATCCCGCGGACCACTAATAGGATTTTTTAATTGTTAAATATATTTATAAAAAAAAATTGTGATCAAAGAACACATAAAATGAACCTAGTTAATAAAATCAAACTATTAATAGTAACCAAGTTATGAAAGCTTTATTAATAAACCATAATAAAATAAACAAAATAAACAAAAATTGTACAAACAAAACAAATAAAAGATAGAAAAGAAAGTATATTCCACATTTTTCTGCGGACCAGCGAAATTTTCTCGCGGACCACCACTTTGGCAACCGCTGCTCTGGAATGTGGCCTTTAAAACTATATTGTCAGATAATAAGGAGAAAATATGTTGTTAAGGGAGTATGGTGTAGGTTAGTAGTAAAAAAAAAATTCCAAAATGTTCTTTACATTATATAAGCAAAAGATATATTAATTAATTCAAATTATTAATCTTCTATACAATTCTTTTTAAAATGCCACTTTAATATAATCAAGGATTTGCCGCTTATTGTGAAAACTTAATTACACTCTCTAGACGTAAAGAGAGAGGACTATGTCACTCTATTGCAAAAACAATCTCCTTTAATTTTCGACATTTCTTTAGGTTAATGCTTCATTGATGGGAATGGGCGGCTGTAATAAGCCATAAAGAAAATTAATCTTTGGTAAATAAACCCCGCTACAAAAATAGTCATTTTTTCAACATTCCATCATAAAAGAAAGACTGCTGTATGCATCAAAGACAAAACCCCTAGAATATACGCAACCATTTCTACTGAGTTTTGTGGCTGGTATGGACGCGCGACCTAATAGGAGTATAGAGTGAAAAATTTGTATTTTAGATTTTTTAATCAATAAAAGTATTATTTATTTATGTAAACTATACAGGGTGATTCAAGGTCGATGGTAGGTTAGACGTTTATGGAAAACGGAATGCAGGATTTTTCTGTAAACTTAGCACCTTACATTTTCTTACCTGTTCTATCGATCTAAAATATTTTCAGCATTGCGACGTTTCCGCTTCCATCGAAATGTCTTATAAACTTTTTTTTTAATGGAACACCCCGTATATTAACACGTTTTTAGAACCGTCCTTTTATTATAATACTTTTTTTGTTAATATTGTCCTATACCTATCTCTATCGGATTTCGAGGGAAAAAATAATTAATATATTAAATACTTCGGGTCTGTCTAAGCTACCACCAAAATATCAACTTTTCATGAATTGAGAGTACTAATTTAATTAAGTTTAATTAGGGCAATGTTTTGGACCATATTTAACACAAATTATTTTTTATCTGGAAAACCGAGTGAACCGCGACCTAATATGCTGTACACCTACTTCCACTTGTACTTCCAAATATTTCCAAGTACTTCCAAATATTTCCAAGTAATTCCAAATATTTCCAAGTAATTCCAAATATTTCCAAGTAATTCCAAATATTTTCAAGTACTTTCAAATATTTACAAGTACTTTCAAATATTTCCAAGTACTTTCAAATATTTCCAAGTACTTCCAAATATTTCCAAGTGCTTCCAAATATTTCCAAGTACTTCCAAAATACTTCCAAAGAGGTGTACACCTACTTCCAATCGCGGATCACCCCTCGGAGATATGTATAGGACAATATTAACAAAAAAGTATTATAATAAAAGGGCTGTTCTAAAAGCCTGTTAATATACGAGGTGTTCCGTTTAAAAAAATACAGTTGATAAGACTTTTCGATGGAACCGGAAACGTCGCAATGCTAAAAATATTTTAGATCGATAGAACATGTAAGAAAATGTTATCTGCTAAGTTTTCAGAAAAATCCTGCATTCCATTTTCCATAAACCGACCGTGAATCTCCTTGTATAGATAAATATATATAAAGTAATTGAAAAGGTTTTGTTTTGCCGAGAGTAGCAGAGTTGTTGAATCACAAAGAGAAACAAAGAGGTTGTCCTCTGCTTGATGCAAATAAACATATATAAAGTATATCTACACAAACTGATTAGACTTTAATTTATGGAATTAGATGAAAAAATGAAAGCTTTTCCAAGAAGTCTTCTGTTTTTATTGATTTGTCAATCCTTTTATCAGCGAATGGTTTGAGCTAAGAAGTTGAAACTTGTCAATAGAGATATTTAAAACAAATTCAGCTTATTAGCTACTAATATTCAATAGTTTTCGATTTAAAGATTCGATTTTTTTTATTTTTCATATGTAAGCTCCAAGCCTAGAATGCCTAAAATCTAATCCGTCCTTTGTTTTGGAATATAACCATTTAGGTAACAGAATGAACTTTGGTTTATAAATTATTAAGGGTAACTAAGTCCAGGGAGAGAGAATCATAGATAAACAGAAAAAAATAATTGTGAACATGGTATTTCTACAAATTTCTAAACATGAATAAAAAAAAAAAAAAAAAAAACTTAGAAAGAATACTGTGACCCGGAACAGGTTTTGCAAGTTGAGCGTTCCGAAAAATATTCATGTGGCTCAACCCAATAATATAATTTCTAGGGCTATCTGTCTTTTATGTCGATAACTCATTTCCTAAATTATCTTATATATCTCGAGGAAATGCAATTTATAACTTGAATTAGGTATCAGATGGTGATATGACTCCAAAATTATGGTTCGAAACGTCTCACTGGAACTACGACTATATTGCATGGATTTTTAGGTTGGTCAGGTTAGGTAATTTCTAGTAAACACCTTAAGTCTGGTAAAAGGGTGAGTACCGATTAAAATAAACTTATTAAAATAAGTTCAATTCGTAATTAAGTTAATTTAAGGGGTCGGTTTGGCCGAGAGTATAGCGTAAAAACCAGCTAATCAAGTGGACCCGGGTTTGAATCCAACTCGTGGAAACCGGCTAAAATCTGATCACTGGGTAGAAGACAAAATTTAAAAAAATAATAGTATCGTAAATTGGCTGATGGCTAGAAAGGCCGAAAAGCCAAAAAAAAAAAAAAAAAATAAAAAAAAAAGTTAATTTAAAACCTATAAATTTGTTCGAAAAAGTTCAGATGGATTATATTCAGGATTGTAATTCACAAATGAAAAACTGATTAGGTTTTGGGCCTTATCGACTGACAATAATAATAATAATAATAATATTATCAAAATTTACTATATCTTGAAGACCTTCATTTAAAACCTCCCATATATAATCTAGCCTTCAATTTAATAAATTAACAAGGCTAGTCTTATCTTATGCTTTGAAAGCTAGAATAATATTTATTTATAGCTAAGTTAAATATATCTAAGAGATAAATTGAAAAAGTAATAATAAGTAATAAAGTTAAACTAAATAAATAAATTCTGGTTTTGAGTCACTAAATGCTTTTAAAAAAGTTACCAGTATTATGAAATGCATTCATTGATATTGTTTAAATCTTTAGCTTAATGATGATACTAAAATTAATAACTTCCTAAGTATCATTATTTTTTTATTTTAATTAAAATGTGCGTGAAAATGAAAAATAGCAATTTCGATGCTGAAACACGACGACGTCGCTAGTATTTTGAATTTATCTAGACGCACGGCAGTGTGTCAGCCAAGTTCGGAAAAAGAGGCGACGCACCGGCCATGTGTATATTTACACGAACCATTTCAAACTACTTTCGACCCCCCCCCCCCATAACTCAAAAAGTATTAGATTTAGACACTTGAAATTTTGCCTGTCTAATAAGACCTACTAGGACACCTAGAATCCAAAATTTCATGATTAAATCTATTATAGTTTTTGAGTTATTAAGCTCTGAAAAGTCCCATTTTTAAAACTGACTCACTCACTCACTGACTGACATATCAAAAACCTAAAGTACTTTCGCTGATCCTAGAATTCTGAAATTTGTCATACTGGTAGAGTTTGGGCTACAATTAAAGGGAAAATCGAAAAAGCGAAACTTTCCCGTTTTCCGGACCTAAATTGAAGGGGTGAAATTGATTATAGGCTTAATTAACATACTTATAGTGAAAATACAATCAGGCTAGAATTCTGAAATTTGGCATACTGGTAAAGGAGGAAATTGAAAAACCGAAACTTTCCCTTCTTCGGGGTCCGAAATGAAGGGGTGAAATTTATGAAAAACCGACCGGGTTTTTAACAGATATTTTATGAGAAATATTTATTAATTAGTAATATAAATTTTTAAATGAAATTATTTAGATAAATAAAAGGATAAAACTTTTCAAAAATTAATGATATCTGACCAAAAAAATAAATGTGAAAAAGGGGCCAAGTTCGGTACAAACGGCTTCGCCGACAAAATAGTTGAGATCTGAATGGGTACCAAATTCCATAGCAGTTACTTAAATCATAGCTATAAGGATGAACAACGATCTTCAATTTATTTAAAAGAAAATTTGTTACGTTCTTTGAAATAAAATTTTTAACTTGGCAAGTTATTATCCAACTAAATTGTTTGTAGTATAAAATTAAACAACTAGTCAAACAACACTTTAAACTTAAGTTATTGAGTATTATAACTTTCCCAGCTATAAATTTAATATCAAAGAATGTAACAAATTTTCTTTTAAATCAATTGAAGATCGTTGTTCATCCATATAGCTATGATTTAAGCAACTGCTAAGGAACTTGATACCCGTTTAGATCTCAACTATTTTGTCCGCGAAGCCGTTTGTACCGAACTTGGCTCCTTTATCACATTTATGTTTTTGGTCAGATTATTTTTTTCTATATTATGTGTTGACACTTTCCTATACTCAATACTAGTAAATTCCAATGGTAACCAGCAACAAAAAAAGTTTTTACAGTGAAAACAAAGCTTTAAGTATCTTTTTGAATGTCTTTTTTTGAAAAAAGATGGAAATTATTTCAAAAATCAACCCAGTATATAAAATTAATAAATGAATTTAACTTTTAAGGACATCATAGATATTAGAGAAATATTTTTACATTGCATATCAGAGAGGTTCGTCCCCTTAGGAATCGAACCCAAGCGCTAACTAAGCTTGCCGGGCCAGTAGCCAAGCCCTTAAGACAAATCTCTCTCTGACATGCAACATATATAAGTATTATATACATGCCACAAACGCAAAGTACGTAACGTTTTCGTCAAATAGGCGTGTCAAAAATAAGTTCGGCCCCGATACAAATAGTGTAGTGATAACACTTTTCCAATATACTCAGTTGTTTCAATTTCCTCACAAGCGCATACTTCGCAATAACAATATCTATACAATATTGTATTTTACTGTTTTACTTTACTGGGGTCGGTATTTATTTGAATAATTATTATAAAAGCTGTTATTGTATTTATATTTTAGAGTAAATATATTTTTTCAGGCGGATTGATGTTTGGGTTGAACTTGAATAGCCGCATACTGACTGAGGATTTGCCTCGCGAGGCCAGCCCCTTGAGGAAAATGACTGGTCGGCCAGTACGTGACTTGCCCAAGGCAAAAGTGCCCGTTGCCTCGTCCCGATCGGTTGTCGGTTTTTGTGAATGCTCAAAGGCACCTCGGGTCGTTTACTGCGTTCACTCAGGACGGTTCTGCGGGAAAAGCCCGAGGCAGCCTCGCGAGGCTGCTCGCTCAGTCAGTATCCGGCTAATGACAAAGAAAATTAAAAAATCTATCAACACTGTTTCCCAAATTTTTTATATCGAATTTTGATTTCAAAAAGTTATTATGAATTCAAAAAGCATTGTCGATTGACATTAATGATATTAATCACATGTCATATAAAGCCAAGGAGGAATTTGATGATCAGCTATTGAGTTACTTTAACTTAATACTTGAGTTTCTATGAACATACTTGACTGAATTCTGTGTCGGAGCTTGATCTCATATCCCCAAAATTTCTGAAATGGCATTAAATGTTCTTCTGTTATTCAGCACCACATAGGTACTTATGTGAAACCACTTTTTTCAGCTTTAACTGTTATTAAATCAAAATATCGTTTAACGCTGAAAAACGTTCAAGATGTTTTACGAGCAGCTGAATCTAATATAGCACCTAATTTGTTATGAAGCAAAAAACAAGCACATCCGTAAATCATTAAAATATGATTTTCTTTCAATAATTTGTGTATACTTGAAACCAAGCTTGAAACTAATCTTAAAACTATCTCTTTTCATATGTATGAGCGCAATAGTGGACTAACCCACAAAATTATAATTTTGGTTTATCTGGGGAAATTAAATAGTAATATTGTTATCGACCAGCTGAAAAGTGGAACAAACCAGCATTTGGTAGAAACTATAAGAAATTTTTTATTTTTATACCTTTATTACTTTATTTATATTTAATATCTGGGGAAAAAATCTCGATTTAAAAAAGGGGTCATGAATGAAAAAAGTTTAAGAAGCGCTGATGTAGACCAAAACGCTATGATTTTACTTTTCTTTTTACTTTAGAAAAATAAAAAAATAAAAATATTTATTTATTTATTTACTACAACTTTTGGCCTTAATAAATAAATACTTAAATAAAAAAAAAAAAAAAAAAAAAGATACTTTTTTAGAAAATATTTAGTTCATCATATTAATTGTTAAGCATATCGTGAGAATAATACTTACTAGTATAGCAACTACTAAGGAATTAATTCTTCTAAAGATTCCCGAATCATCATTATATATTTATTTTTGGTTTCTCAGCTAAAATAATTTTTAATGGATTAAAACTCTTCTGTACTTGTCTTTGCCATCCTTGAGCAGGGAGATATAGCAGACGAGGAATCTTCAATCCTTCTATCAGCACCCGTTTCGGGAAAGTAATTCCTTTCCATTTTTTGAATAATGAGATTTTCTTTAACTTTATTTTTTCAAAATCTTTCTAAGAAAAACATTGAATCCACAAATAATAAATACTATAATAAATACCACCCTTGAATATTTCTAATTAGTAGAGATTGTGGTGTTGGTGCAAGGTGAAACATCTTTAATCAAGATAAAAGTGAATAAATATTATATGCAATATTCATTTACTATGAGTTAAGGATTCTTGGTCACTTGTTTCACATTAAAATTAAAAAAATAAAAGATGTAAATTTTTTCAATATATATATTTCGAGCTGTAAGCTCATCTTCAGGAAAGTACAGAATAATAACGTTATAATTACAGCTCGAAATATATATATTGAAAAAATTTACATCTTTTATTTTTTTAATTTGAATTTGAAACAAGTGACCAAGAATCCTTAACTCATAGTAAATGAATATTGCATATAATATTTATTTATTTTTATCTTTCTTGAATATTTCCTAAATCTTTTTGGGATTTAATAGCTAGAAATTGTTATTTTTAACCGACTTCAATAAAGGAGGAGGTTCTCATTACCCAGTATACTTCACCAACGGATAAAGTATTTAATTCATTAAAAATATTCATTTTTTAGTTTAGCCATGCTCAGAAATATCTGATACGTGCAGTGGCTGATATCAATGTTTCTAGCCTAATTCCAATACTTTATCTGCTTCGCATTGGATAAAGTAAAAACGATGGCTTCAGTTCTATTCCTAAATTCCTTATTAAAAACCGACGTTGACTGTATATATAAGAAAGAGTTCACAACAACAGCGACCTATACATACATATTTAATCATTATTAGTTTTTTCAATATTTTAATACTAATAAATTTATTTATCTACATAATTTCAAAAAGTAATTTTGTTGTTCTCCTTCAAAAAAATGTGTAGTTAGATCCCAGTTAGCCAGGTATACATATATGCAATTTTACTTAGAGAAAGTGGTGTAGGTTTTAGGTGAAACATGATATTAATTAATAAAGTAAAGGGTGTGTAGTTTCACAGTGAATGAAATAAAACTCAAAGAGGTTTATACAAACTCAATATATTTCGGATTATTAGTCCATCATCAGGAGTTTGCAGGTTAAAACTAATAATATTTGAACGTGCGATCACAATTTTTAACATCTAAATCACACGTACCAATATAACACAAGAAAAACATCAACATTTGACAATAAATAAAATTTAAATTTAAAATAAATTTTTTTTTTAAAATATAAAAATATATAAATATAAATATAAAAAATTTAGGTAAATATGAATATTAATATAAATAAAAAACCTTTAATTACAAGTATAAATATAAAATCTTTTGAATTAAATTAGAAAATAAAATTACAAATTTAAGTCATAAACACAAAATTAATTATAGATATCAATGTACAACTAAGGATAAATTACATATAGAGATAAAGATTAAAATAAAACATAATAGAGATAAATTAGATGGGATAAATTACAATATACAACAATTTTGTGATTATATATCAATATATGTTTGAACTTAATTTTGATTGTACTTTGGGAAATACCATGGCGTTTTGGTTTACAAAAAAGCTCTAATGACTGAACAACGAAAAAATTATGTTTTTTGTCAATATGTCTGCTAGTACTAGTACGTAAGGGGCCAGGTTTATAGTAAAATCATATGGATGGCCACATCAGTTTATTTTTTATCAAAGTACTATAGGGAATAATCCCGATGATGGATGAAGATGAGTTTTTGACTCGAAAGGCTTGATGGAAAGATATCGGAGGAGCGCCGATGTCGTCGATTTTCTTCAGAGGTGAAAACCTCTCTTGGTGGCGTAAAGCCGTGAAATTTGCTTTCCCAAAATAAGAATTGGCCCGGAGGCTTGTGAAAAATGCTTTTTTAAAATAAGAACTTGGCCGGAGGCCGTGAAAAATGCTTTCAACAAAATAAATGGCACAAGGCCCGAAATTTATTACTTCTTCGTGGTTACAAGATTTCGTACAGCTTTGTTCTTCAATCGTTCCAAAGTCGACAGGCGAACTCTTGGAGAGCGTAAAACAGCTCTTCACACAGTGAGGGCTGAATTGCAACTGCCTGCTAATTACGGCTTCGTCTCTTTTATAGCCGTGGATTTAATTGGTAATTAAGGTGATTGGTTAATAATTTTTCCTAGATCGCGCTCGATTAATTATAAAAGGACGTGGTCTCCTTCTTCGCTAATTAGTCTTTCATAAGCCACGAATCGATTAACATCGAAAAATAAATTACATTTCTAATTGAAAAAAAAAGCAGAAAATCGATCCCTACAGTACTTTGGGCTCTTTTTAAGTTATTTCGAAAAAACGAAAAAAAAAAATCTTTTTCATGCACACATTCTTGACCACCTGGAGAGGAGAATAGGAGAGTAAAAAATCTCTACTTAAAAGACCATATAGGACATTGCTTCTTTTCTCATATCGTGGATATTTGATTCGGAGAGAAGATCCCCATGGTGTGTGACTTGCAGTAAGTTCTAGAGTCACAATGACTCACATCCTGATTGATTGTCCCGTATATATGTAGGATAAAATTCAAGTTAGAAAACAAGGCTATCCTAAATCTACTAGGAAGTCAAAAAAATTTTGAGAATTTGTTCGGGTTTTTACGTATTCATCCGTACTGGAATGGTAAAACTATTTCTCTCCTTTTATTTTTATCTAATTTATTTTGTAATCTTAATGTCATAGAAAAGAGTCGTAGACTCGTATATATTTTTAAATAATTACTTACTAAATTTGGATACTCAAATGAAATAAAATAAATATTTTATTTGTAAAATGTATGGTAATTATTTCACCCGTCACCTACTCTTTTACAAAAATAAAAAATAAATTTTAATTGAAGGTTTACATTGACATAGTGATTAAGTCGCTCTTGAACAAAGCTATATTTATTTATTTTTTTATCAACAAAGATAAAATTTATCAGCAGAAATGTCAAATGCAAGCACAATGCGACTTCATTAAGTTGAAATACTCTTGTAGAAAGAATTGAAAACAGAGAGAAGCTTAGGCATAAGAATTACCTAACGTTCAGGTGCATTAGGTTATATTATGGAGTCAGTGATTTGTAGTCTAGTTAATTTCAAAAGTGACGTCGAAATATTATTTTTTTTTTATTCAGGTGTATAAGGGGCATTCCACAACAAATCGGACAATTTGAAAAAGTCATTTTTTGACATTTTTTATTACCCATCAAAAAACTCTTCATGGTAAATTTTGAAATTTTTTTGACACCGCCACCAGTTTAAAAGATATCAAATTTCGGTTTTTTGCTCATAACTTCTTCAAAAATGTCCAAATTCAAATTTTTTTTGAAATTTTTGTTGTTTTACATACTTTTTAGAAAAAAATACAAAAATTATTTAAAGTGTTTTTATATGCGATTTTTGAGTTTGAAAATTTTAAGCTTGTTTTTGAAACTGTAGGTACTGTTCGATTTTTTTGATAATTTTTTATTATAAACTTCTATTCATTCTACAAATCTTAAGATCGGGTTGATAATGGTCCTATTATAATTACTATTTTTTTTCGATTTTTGAAAATTTTGAAAAGATTTTATTCGCTAGTAACCATTATGAAAAACACTTTTTGGTATTGAATTCTCTCTCTTCTTTTAGTTATTTTGAAATGTTTTTTATCGTTAACAGGTGTTTAAAATAAATGATTAGTATTTTAGTTTGTTGAAAGAAAATCAAAATAGAAAATCGAAAAAAATAGTAACTATCTATACGACCACAATCAACCCGATCTTAAAATTTGTAGAATGAATAGAAGTTTAAAATAAAAAATTATCAAAAAAATCGAAGAGTACATACAGTTTCAAAAACAAGATTAAAGTTTTCAAACGGGGGGTCATATAGGCTAGGAGTTAGCGTGCCAGCCTGCTAACCAAGTGGACCCGGGTTCGAATCTGACTCGGGACATCCGGCTAAAATCTGACCCCGGGGGTAGAGACAAACTTTAAAAAATAAATAGTATCGTAAATTGGCTTATGGCTAGAAAGGCCGAAAAGCCAAAAAAAAATTCAAACTCAAAAATGGCATATAAAAACACTTTAAATAATTTTTAGTATTTTATCTAAAAAGTATGTAAAACAACAACAAAATTTTAAATTTAGACCATTTTTGAAAAAGTTATGAGCGAAAAACCGAAATTCGATATCTTTTAAACAGGCGATCAAAAAATTTCAAAATTTACCAGGGAGAGTTTTTTGATGGGTAATAAAAAATGTCAAAAAATGACTTTTTCAAACCGTCCGATTTGTCCATAAAATGTCCCATAAACAAAATAGTTAAAAAATAAATAATAATTTGAATAAATCTACCTATTTGTTTTATTTAAGCTACTTAATATTTTAATCATGATCATTGTTGCAGTTAATATGTCAATCTACTGGGAAGGAGTATCTGGAATGGCCGTCTTCTACCTGGTGATGGTTTCCGTTGGTTTTTGGGCCAGTCGTAAAAAGAAGGACAACAGCCAGGAAGAGTTTCTTTTAGCTGGAAGAGGAATTGGTTTCTCCCTCGGTTTACTTACTCTCATTGGTGCGATCTGGTAAACTATTTTAAATATTAGTTTTCACTAAAAGCTTTCAATTGAAGGAGACAATAA
>JALMQS010000399.1:0-79482 GCA_024734495.1 Forficula auricularia
AATAGAGATATAGAAAATGAAGAGTATGACTGGAATTGGGGTCGTCAAGATGTAACAGAAGATGAAAAAATAGAATGGAAAATGAAAGGAATGGTGAACAAGAAAATGAAAATAACAATACCACGGAAAAAGAAGATTCTCAAGATGATGTTAAGATCCGGAACTCGAATCGTTAGAAGATTATATTTTAGTTAATGGTTATAGTTAATTTGTTTTTTTATTTATAGTGTAAATTTTTCTGTAAAAAAAAACGGGGGAGATGTTATATGTATTGTATGTATTGATATGACAATATTATGTATATATATATATTATATATACCTATATATAAAGTTGTTAAGTGTTCGCCCCTCAGGTGAAAATTATACGACCAAAAAAAAAATTCCCTTGGATTAAGCGGAATTTTCTAACTGCAACAAGATATTTAAAGTTAATTTAATTCAATTTTGTTTTTGTTAATTAAATATAATAGATATTACAAAGTTTCCTCAATGTGTCGTTGTTTTAGAACGAGGCGCTGCCGTTGCCTATTGGGTTCCTTAAAGGTCTGTGATTAGCTGATTCTATTGACGATTTTTTTGAAATTTCTATTGCTATATATATATATATATATATATATAAAGCAGACCCTTTGTGGAGCGGGCCCATAGGCTGCAGCCTGCGTAGCCTGTGTTTAAATCCGGCCCTGAGAATCGCAAAAAAAAATTGTGATTTAGGTTGGTTTTTTTCGAAATATCTGACAAACGGCTAAAAATACTTTGATTGAAAATAAGGTTTAAAGACGTATAATAAAATTTTATTTTTTAATCATCCTAACAATAATATTTTAAAAGCTGTTGATTCCTTTTACTTGTGATCAAGTATTACGATATTTTGTGTGTCTGTGAAGGTTTTTTTTTTAATTATATTGGTGCAAAACTGTTTTTACCGAATTGACACCTGCACTTTGAACAAGAGGAAGGAGTCGACGAATGTGAAAAGGAAATTAATAAATTCCAGTCATTAGAAGTCATAGGAATACACGAGTATTTAACTCATAACCAATTTAACTCTTGTGGATGGCAAAATCATCTTATTTTTATTGGAAATTGTGTTAAATATAAGAACCATTGAACGAAATTACTATTAGATTGAATTTCCATAATGATTATAACATACCTTGAGTAACTGAGATTATTGATTCAGAAGACCTCTCGATCGAACTTTGCAATGTTATAGGCCGTTTCCTGCGATTTCTTTAAATTCGCCCCTTGCGCTCTTTTTCCATATATACCTATATATTTATCTGCACTTGTAGTTGATGCCATTTATAAATCTTTGATTACCTTACTCATTTAATAGATTTTGCTCCACTTTTATAGCTTTTATTGTGCCTAGGTATTCTCTGCTACATACATAAAACGTAGATTATCATTTGAACATTCAAATCCAATTCTATTCCATTTGGATATGCGTATTCTATATTGCCTTTAGAATTTAGAAAAATAGTTCATTTTTATTCATTTTCACCTTGTAAGGCTTGTGAATTGTATTTTTGTTATTTCTTAAATTCTATTAAGACTTTTGATTTTGATTAAATAAAACAGTCACTAACCAAAATAAATCTAAATCACGGGTATAATAATAATAAAATTTATAATAATACCTGGACTCTTTTTACTAAATATAGCACTAATTTTCTTTATGAAAAATAAAAAAAATCTTAATACACTAATAATAAATAATACCTATATATCTCATCAAATATAAATAATATAAAATGTCTAATCCAATAAATTTCGTTGATTAGCCCTTGAAGATTCCTTGAATTGTAATTACTAATTTGCTAATTTTTGCATGGAAATCCTTTATACTATTGAGTATGTTTGAACACAGGGTTCGACAAATACATTTTTTTCTGAATCTTGAATTTGGGTGGATTTCTCAAACCCTGTCAGTCGGGAACAACGCCAGCATCGTTTCAAATTCAATAATTAATTAATTTTCAGCTAATTCACTTTTTTAATTTGACAACAAAATAATTTTCTTTCATCAAAGTATTTTTTTCAGCAACTTATAATCGAAAAATGTACAAATTCAACAATAAAATCAACTTCAATTCAATGAAAAATTCATTCGGATAGGTACTTTAAAAAATTTTATATCAAAATCTGAACTCTTTTTTTATTATAAATCTAACTGATGACATGAATGGCCTAGATGTAAAAGCATCATTTTCATTTAATAATAATAATAACGACGAAGATAATCCATCTACCGCTGCTCTCCCTAGGTGACAGACTGTTCATCAAAATTTAGAGCGGGCCCCCCGCTGGGGATGTAAAAAACGCATTAAATGAACTCGTGAAATGAATATCGAAGTCATGAAAACCTATTACCAAGTCAACAAATGCGAAGATTGTCCACTCCCTGGATATAGACACCTCTTCTATAAAGAATATTCAAAACTACACCCGGAACTACAGCTAAGTGAACAAAGCCTTTGATAGAAGGAAATTAATCCTGAAGAAGGGATATATAGTATTACTCCTGCAGAATTGGAAACAATCCGCAACGAGGTGGGTTGGGAGATTCGTCAGAATGAAATGACCAACACAGAAGGTGAGCAGAATGTCAAGCAAGATTTTGTTAGTATAACACCAGAGCAGAATGATGGAATTTTACCGGAAACACCTGGCTTCCCTGAAAGACAGAAGAGAGCTCGGGAGAAGTTTTATAGCTTGCTTGAACATTAAACGGCTCGAACCCCAATAGCATCCCTGTACTGAAGAACATCACGAATTCGAAACCTTTAGTCTGTTTGATAAACTCCACCCTGGCTGAATATTTTAAAACACCTAGAAATCTTAAAATAAATTCATGTGGCTATTTACTAAGCAGCAGTTACAATAATCGAATTTAATGTTCAGAAGACCTACCATCCACGTGAATGGCATGGACAAAAGAAAGACACTGTCCCTTGGAGAAAAAGGCTTGAATCAGATATAAACAGATTTAGATCCAATGCAGATGTAATTCATGCATATCTACAAAATATTCGACCAAAGAAAATAACAACATAAGTGACTAAGCTAGCTGGAAATGCGGGCATCAACATATAAGACAATAGAAAACTTTTAGAACTAAAAGATCTGTTCAGACAGAATGCAAAGATTAAAGCAGCCCGTCTTAGACGATATAATGAGTTGTCTAAAATAAAAACCCAAAACACGGAATTTTACAACAATAGGAGTTTTTTTTTCAGGCATCTCAACAAGAACAGCCAAAGCCATAACGTCCCAAATGATAATGATGTTGCAAAATTTCAAGAATAATTGTAATCTGTCTGGACTGAACCGGCATATAATCACAAAGGAGCAAACTGGGTGAAACTTATTAGAGAACAATCCTCACTCGAAAGACCCATGACCTGCGAGAGATTCACCGCTGAAGATGTGACCTATGTTTCTCGGAAACGGAGCAATTGGAAGGCTCCGGGTCCCGACGGATTGCACAATTTCTGGATTATACACCTACCTGTTGCCCACGCACCCTTCGCGAAATGTTTCTCTGAGGCTTTGAGTGTTCCTAGAAGCATTCCTAAACATCTTACTAAAGGAAACATCTATCTTCTTTATAAAAAAGGGGATGCTTCAGACCCAAAAAACTATAGGTTGTCTACAAACTGTTTATAGACTTAATAAGCAACAAAATATACGAACACTGTGCAACGTACAACGTAATATAAGAAAATCAAAAAGGTTGCATCCGTAGAGAGCTGGTATGCAAACAACAGCTTATAATAGACTCGATTGTTCTTAAACACGCTCGGGGAAAAAAAGCGCAACATATCTATGGGCTACATCGACTACTAGAAAGCATTTGACTCATTATTGGATGGTGGAGATTCTTAATATCTATTGAGTTACTCCGAACATCATGGGTTGTCTCGGGGAAATTATGAAGTCTTGGAGAGCAAATCTGCACCTGGGAAACACTAATATGGGCCCTATCACTATTAGAAGAGAAATATTCCAAGAGGATGCTCTTTCGCCTCTCTGGTTCTGTCTATCTATGTACCCGTTGTCGACACTACTTAAGAAAAAAAACATTGGTTATAGAATTAAAGCCTGGAATGCACCATAATTATTAATTTCTTGTATATGGACGATCTGAAGCTCTACGCTGGGAACAAAAAGAAATAACATTAGTTGGCCTTTCTAGTGAAGCGCTTTAGTGAAGATATTCAAACGTCTTTCGGTTTAGAAAAATGTGCAGTTCTAAATGTCAAAAGGTGGCGAACCATGCTACACAGGAGAGATAATGAAGGGAATTGAAGAAATGACGCCGGAGGGAGTTTATAAATATCTTGGCCTAGAACAAAATCTAGTAAAAATTGACCACTCACAATTAAGATCAAGTTCCATGATGAATATAGAAAACGGGTAACAAAAATACTCAATACTAAACTATCTGGGAAAAATCTAATAACTCTCATAAACACCTGGGCAATACCATCGTTGACATATTCATTCGGAGTAGTGAAGTGGTTTAATACAAACCTGGATAAACTGGATACGACAACTAGAAGACTGCTCACTAAGTTTCGCTGTCTGCACAAAGGCTCGTCTACAGTCAGACTTTACCTACCACAGAAGGAAGGTGGAAGAGTTTTGATCAACATATGCCATCTGTGCAAATCACAAGAACTAAAGATAAGAGAGAGACTTCCGGAGTCAGATGACAATCTCATGAGGATGTTAATCCAATCAGATCACCGGCAGTGCAATTTAATTAAAATTTTCAAAACAAAAAATAAATAAAATTAAAATTTATTATTATTTTGTTTTAAATATAAAAAATAAAGGGAAATATGTTCAATAGAACAAATTTTAATAATGTACAAAAATTTAATTTTATAATTTCTATAAACATTATCACGTGCTCATTTAGACTTCTGGAAAATGGTGGCCAATTGTCCTATTCATTACTAGAGTTCCTAAACTTGTGTAATCTACTAAATTTGAGTTATAACAACCTTTCAACTAAATAAAGCATCTTCCATATATTGTTCAGAGATCCAGTAGGGTATACCTGCACTATCTCTATTTTCGGTTTCCTGGTTATGTTGATGTTTAAGTTGGCGTTGTTTCTCCCCCAAGAATGTAAAAATCTGGTCAAATGCACAAATCCCCTAGCTAAAACCTCTCGCTCAGAATGCGACCGCACGTTCGTGAGTCGCCCTGGAGGACCAGTGAACGGAACATTCACGGCACCGAGCTTCTTGAATCCAGAAGGCCATTCCCGACAGTGCATCTACACGTTCTTGGCCGGTCCTCGGCAGCGGGTCGAGCTGATCTTCACGGCGTTCAGCCTCCGAGGCACTCCACCTGAGTAAGTGACAGGAATTGAACACCCTCTCCCCTCACATCCCCACGTCTTTCATTTTATCACTGACTCTTCTTCACGATTTCACTCTATTCAGATCATTGAAAAATATTCTTTCCTAAGCCTTCTTTGTTATTCTTTTCTTTGTTTCCCTAATTCACTCTACTCAATCACAAATTCTATATTGAACAAATGACAACGAACATTAGTGAGCCCATTAGAAATTTTAGAACTTCTCTCTTGATTCTTTCTAAGTCATTGGGGATTACCTATAACTTGCACTTGTCGAAAATAATTATTTCATCTTTATAAATATGATCGGGGGAGGGGGGGGGGTAGTTTATTGATTTCCACTATCTATTTTCCTGGTTATTTATTAATTAATAAAGTAAAGGGAGTGTAGTTTCACAATGAATGAAATAAAACTCATTTATACAGACTCAATATCGCTCTGGTTAGTCCATGTCTTCAGGAGTTTACAGGATTAAAAAGTTTTTGAAGATGGACTAATAAACCCGAAATATATTGAGTCTGTATAAACCTCTTTGAGTTTTATTTCATTCATTGTCTGAAACTATACCCCGCTTTTTACTTTATTAATTAATATCATGTTTCACCTAAAACCCACACCACATTCCCTAAGGTTATCTATTAATTATTTTTTAATTAATATTCATTAAAAAATAATTAATAAATTCCCAGTAAAAGGGATAGTGGAAATCAATTAACTATCCCTCTGATCATATTTATGAAGATGAAATGATTTATTTCGACAAGTGCAAATTATAGGTAATGACCGCCATTATTTATAAATGTTCTTAATTCTTCAATAAATAGTTTAAATATATATTAATGTAGTACTTTTAAAACCTAAATCCTTTTTATATCTTTCTAGATAGTTTTTATATTATTTTATTTTACTAAATTATAGTCTTGAGAATTTTTCTCTTATAAAGACACCTTATAATTAAATTTTTTCTAATCCTAAGCTAACGATTCTCTTTTATACAGAATTATTCAAAAAGATTGTCATGGTTTTTAAAAAAGTGTCACTAGCAGTACACTTGAAATAGATAGGTAATACATGTTTGTTTGTTTTTATTATAGGCTAGCTGCGACACCCCCCCCCCCCCCCACACCCCCCGGACTCCGATTCTTGTCCCCCGCGGTAAGCCACCGGTAGTGTCAAGATCACCCCCACGTCCCCGCCCCCTTTTAATAAGATAATTTATGATCACCCACCCCGGTACGTCGCTTGATTGAGGACAGGCCAAAATATTTTTCTAATGACCCCCCCACCCCGTAACAAAATAATTTATAAACACCTCTCCTCAGTACGCCACTGGTATTGTCAAGATTGAGAACAGGGCAAAATGTATTAAAATATTTCACAATCACCTCTCCCCCCCCCCCTTGTAAAAAAATAATTTATGATCTGATTTGATAATTAAAAAGAACAGTAAATTTTCTATATAAACAACAATTTTTTAGTTGTCCGCTTCACGTGAAATGCTCCATTTCCCATCTTTCTCTCAAAAAAAAAAAAATTAATTAATTAAAAAAAAAAATAATAATAATAATAATAATAATAATTTTTGTTAATATTTGGAGATAGTGTTTTTTTTAGAATATAATGTCAAATTAATTTTTTATTAAAATTCAATCGCCTTTTAAAGTTCTAATATAAATTATATTACTCGGATCGCTATAGTTGAAAAGACAAATGAAGTCTATATGCGCAAATACGTAATTAGATTTATACGGTGCTAAAGAAACGAAACATTAAAGTTCGGCTAGAGACATCTTTCGACCTAACACTTGTGATGTCCCCACCAGTTTGTAATTTTTGTTTACATTTGAAAAGGCCGAGAGTACCAAGTAACAGATAAATTAAACATTTCGGTTTCTAATTGGTTTTATAGGTAGAGCACACGCTATATATTAAATTTAATCAGTTACGGTCACACGTTTCAACGTAAAAACATTTTGACATTAAAATAATTTTTTCCCGTACGTGAATCTTTTTCCCTTAGGCCTTGCTGAATAATGATTTAGTGAATTGAGTTAATTTTTTTTTTTTATTATTATTATTATAATAGTTTTAGTCTTTTTTGAAATATCTTTCAAAAAAAATAACTGAGAAAAAAAAACAATTTTTTTTCTGCGTGAGTTGCAGTACCTACATATTTATCACTCGCAAAAGTAGCGGCAAAGTATTCAAATCCAAATCGGCTGGGAAATCTGCCTTCGGGACTACACCCCCTGGACTCCGGCCCCCCGGTACGCCAGTGATATAATAAAATAATTTATAATCACCCCCCCCTTTCATCGGTACGCCACTGGTATTGTCAAGATCCCCCCCCCCCCCCCGTTCCCTAGTAATAAAATTAAAATAATTTATAATCACTGGCCACCTCCTCTGAATACTGGTATTGTCAAGTTTGAGAACAGACCCAAATGTTTTTCTAATCGGGGAATATAATTGTAAATGGAGGTGACTGTGGGTCAGTGGATAGAGTGTCGGGGCGCTGACTCGAAGATTGCTGGTTCGAGACCGAGTCTCGGCAGATAGATATTTGCAGTCGCATCCTCTTGGAAAGTAATGGCAACCTACCAAGAGTATAATTGTCTAGTCAACCTCTCCAAATTAGCCGTTCGGAACCGGCGTTAAAAAGTAGGTCCCGTATATCTGTGTAAAACAGCTAAACACACTCAGCACAGGTAGGTATATGTGGAGAAGCGACGACACCCGTTTCGGGTATGGCACTCGAAGAAGAATAGTAAATGATAATTAATAAAATAGTTTATAATCATTTATTAAGAACCCCCCCCCCCCCTCTTTCCTCCACTAAATGTTGGACTCATTAGCATTTCGTCATATCTCTTCTTTTAGATGAGGCTATGAGCGAAATAGTGAACCAAACCAGCTTTTGCCAAATGCTGGTTTGGTCCACTTTGCAGTTGGTCGGAAGCAATATTAGTAATTAATTTCCACAGATAAACCAAAATTATAATTTTGTGGATTAGTCCACTATTGCTCTCATAGCCTCAAATAAAGCTACTCTTCTAGGTCAAAAATAGCTTTTAGAATTTTTGTTTGAAAATTTTAGATTTTAAATTATTTTTGAATTCCCCCTTCTTTATTTAATGCCAAAGCACGGCCAATCAGAGAGATCACGCTGTTGTCGTCACTCGCGTACACCCACCCAACCACCCCGTTAAGAGCTTTATTATAGTAGATATATTATAGTTTGTATTTCCTGGTGGGATTTTGGACTTTCTAGCTTCAGAACTTCCATTTTAAAAATGCAGAAAATATCGTATTTTTATTTTATGAGATTTCCGCGTGTTTCAAATGAAAAGACACAAACAAACAAATAGGGTTTTTAAGAAAATAATTTTGTATAAGTTATTAATCAAACTTAGGGAACGTCGTTGGTTTATAGTGAAACATTATTCATATTATATTAGGTTGGTGTTTTACAAAGAGGAAAATAAAAAGATTTTTTAAAAATCACTCAATATATATTTCGGGTTGTTAGCCCATCATCAGGAGTACATCAACTGAGTTATTATATTTAAATTAATTATTGGTGGGACTCAACTCCACAGCTGCTTGCGACACCCCCCGCCACTCACAAAACCTTGCGGACACTTTTTTCAATATATGTATAGAAAAAATAGTTTCCATGTTTTTGTTACATAAATTACATAATATATTCTTTATGTAAAAATTGGAGATAAAGGGGTGAAAAATCCTTTTTTACATATATAAATATTATTACATATCTCAATAATGGCAAATACATGTAAATGAAATTTGAATAAAAAATAAGTTTAAAAACTACAACCCGACTACGGAAAAATCGAGCTCTGAAAATATATATTCTCGGGACAAGCTTTAATTTCATATAAAATTGTATAATGTAACAAAATGATGGGTTTATGTCAAAGTTTATTTTCTTCTTTTTAGATTATTTAAATAAAAGCTTGTTTTTAAAAATGTAATTTTAATATTAGTTAATTAATTAATTTTTTTAGTTTTCACCGGACATGTTTCTAAGTCTGTTCATTTCTTTCATTTCAATTAATGCGTCATTGTTGCCTGTTAATTTACTACAATCTAGTGTCTATGCTGTTGACCGTTGAGGAGTTCCTTTGTCTGGAGCTAAATCTTGGGTGTAGAATCAGGTCATGTGCCGGCCGGAGGCAAGTTTTAGTATGGACCAAGATCCAATTATGGCGCCCCCCCTCTTATTATCAAAATATCGAAAAAAGAAATAAATTATCCTTTATTTTTCTTTACAACTGAGGCTTGGGACTTGGCGGCTGGAGTGGCCGCTCTGTTCGCCCTATGGTAAGGCCGGCCTTGGTCATGCTTACCATAAAAATGCATTGTCATCGAAACTGAACCAACATGTAAAATTTCAACTCCGTAGGATAAGAGGACGTGGTTCTAATGCAAGATTTAACTTAAACAAACATACAAACAAACATTGCAATTTTTAAGGATTTTGGTTTCGGTTCTAGGTGAAACATTATAAATAACTTATGAGGAGAATTTTCTAGGTTACGTTTCACAAAAAGGAAATATTAAAACAAATGTATGTTTATTTGAGTTTGATTCACTCGATATATATTTCGGGTTATTAGCTCATCTTCAGGAGTTCAAAAAAAAAAACATTGCAAGTTGAATAAAAGCTTGTAATAATAATAATAAGAATCCTGAATAAGTTGATAACTTATACCCAACCAATTGTACTTCCTATTCAAGTTTCAAATTTCATTAATCATTTTTTCATTTTCACTTATAAAGTATATGTAAAAAAAATATCGAAAATTTGAATCGTCTTCTTTTATAATAAAAAAAAACAAAACATGTATTATTTATCTCTAGTGTACTGCCTGTGGCAATTTCCCAAAATTCTGACATTTATTTAGAATAACCTTGTATTTATAATCACTTAAACCTATGATTTAATTTGAATGAATTATCTAAAAGTTTTTATATTTGGAACACATTTAACATTAGTAAACAATACCCTTAAAATATTTTATCTTTTGGGAGATTTTAATTTTTAATATCATTAATACATAGGAGGATAGATTAATTTGGTTACTGAGAAACCATAATTTTATCAACCTTTACAAGGAATTGTAAAATTCATTATTTAGCCAATGCATTTTTATTAATATATACATTTTTAGGATACCAGGCTTGAAAATTCACCTTAGATAAATATTTATTTAATCTTCCCAATAACTATTTAGAAATAGTTTCACTGTGGGTTGCGGCCTGAGTACTTACTAATAACGTTATTTAATGGTCTATCTTCAGTGTGCACTCAAAAAAGTACTAACGTCATCGCCCTGATTTACTGATGAGTTTCGGGTAGAAAAGTGTCACTCAAATTATTAAAAATTATAGTAATTTATCGAAAGTTAAAAATAAAAATATATAAAAATACATTTTTATTAACTATTTAATTAAAGAAGATACCTTAAAATCGCTGTCGCAACCACAGGGGGGGGGGGGCTAAGGGGCTAAAGCCCCCCCAAAACAAGGGAAAAAATTAACGTATAAGTAAAAATGAAAAAATTAACAAATGAAAATGTGTCAAAACATTATTTTTGGCATTTTACGAAAATGTTTATTATATATATCACTGGCGTGCGGTTCATGTATACTGTAGATGCGGCGCATCCCTAAAATTTCAAACATTTAGAGTATTTGAATTCAGGAGGATTTTCAAACTATTATCCGTTATTTCTAATAATGTTTCTATAAAAAATATTATTTGGTTCTCGAAATAAAATAAAATTGTTGCATAATTTCAAGGGGCAATTAAAATGAATGAAAAGGGTGCTGATAGAAAGTTTGTAGTCCCTGCCTGGTATATCTTCAAGTTCAAGCTTGTCAAAGAAAAGTCTAAAAAAAATTTTAGTCAAATAAAAATTGTCTCACTGAGGAACTATTTAAATAGTAATAATAACAAAAAGGATACAATAAAGATGATTCGAGAATCTTTGGACTAATCCATTTCTAAGACTCTCAATATATAAGATCGGAAATAACTAAGAGTGCCATAGACAAGTCATAGCTTTTAGCAATAGAATTAGGAGAAATTTAAGATTTTCATATAGGACAGGCTGATTCATTGTGGAAGATGGTCGATTTCCATCTTAGGGACTGTGTAGTTTAAGTCTCAAGATTTAATTTCTGACTCCTACCCTAACTCACACATAGGAGCATCTGTTTGCGGCGAAGTTCCCAAAATATATTATTTAAAAATCTAATTTTAAATTCCAAAATGATGCCGTATTCGATGAAATTTGGATAAAAAAGCAAAGATTAAAATAAAATTTCAAAAAATGAAGAGTACTTTTTTGGACAGCATCCCCTGGTTGAAAACCCACCAACCGCCACTGATATATATATATATGTGTGTGTGTGTGTTAGCCCCCTCCATGACAAAATCCTGGTTGCGCCTCTGCTTAAAATAATAAATAAACAAGAATTATATTGATGTCTTTAATAAATAATTTATTTCACAATTTTGTTTGGTTATCTTATATTTGCAGTTTCTTTGAGTCGGTGCTGAATCTAGTGCGCACAGTGTTCACTTTCATAAATCCAACAAAAACAAAAATCTTGGCAAATGTGCACTGAAATTCCCTAAGACAAACTCAGTGGGCATTGGATTCATAAAAGTGTGGCCAATGGAAAACGCTATTAGTCAAACGTTATTATAAAACGGAGAGTCAGATCAGACCCACAGTTTACTCGTAATTTCATTGAGTAATTGGAAAGATAAAACAATTAATTGCGTACAGTGAACATATTTTTAACTTGTTTTTAATTGATTTCAATATGACATTTCAAACCCTCAGCTAGATCTCGGTTTCGAAGTATAGTCCTTTTATCATGTAGGTTGCCGGTTACACAGATAATATTTTTTCAACTTTTAAGCGACAAATATGTTGTTGTCAAATCGAGACACAGTCTTTGACAACAGTAACATTTAGTGATTAAAACAATTACTTGCGAAAGACAACTACTCGGTGTTCGACTAATCGAATACCTTTATATGTTTTAGACAAATTAACTTTTAAACGTTAGTTTTAATTTTTTTCTTAAAGCAATTTGAACCTCCAAAGTTAAATAATGTAAACAATTATTTCTTATGTTAATTCTAGGTTTAGAAAATTATTTTATTCTTTTTTGGAAAGGAAAATTGAATTGAGCACCAGACAGGATTCGAACCCTTGTCTCTCCGTTAGCCGAAGAGCGGCTAACGGAGAGAGACAAAATAATAAAATAATAAAATAATTTTCTAAACCTAGAATTAACATAAGAAATAATTGATTACATTATTTAACTTTCGCGGTTCAAATTGGTTTAACCTTTATATGTTGTATAAGAGAATTATTAACTATAATACAACTATGATTATAAAGCTACTAATCCGTGAAAAAATCAAACAAAATTACTCTATTGCGACCATTATCCAACCATTTATAAAGTATTAAACGGCTATAAAGAAATCGATTTGAAAATTCCATTTGGATTTTAATTTGGTCGCAGTACTATACAGGTGTAGGAGAGGGGATAAGCTGCAAATATAGGAGAAAAATTATTATTATTTTTTTTTTTTGTTATAATTTATATTAAAAAAAAACAAAACATTCAAATATCCATTAATTTAGTAGACAAAAACAGTGCCGTAAATACGGAGTTTTTAATCTAAGTCCTGATCCCTGATCTCTGATCGTAGAGTATATTTTTCGAAATAAAACGTCTTTACTAACATTATAACACAAGCTATTAAGGAAAAATTTTCCCTTGAGCGATAAAAAAAAAAATTATGTTAATGATAAGTTTTAGCAAATATATATTATAAATAGATTTGAATATTTGTGAATATCTTATCAATGATACAAATTGTCTTGGAGATATACATTACCTTAAAATAATAATAATAATCTATATATGTATATATATAAATTTCTTTGCCCGATAAACTCACTCACTCATCATCAAAACGCCCAGAACCACTGGACATAGAAACATGAAATTTGGAGAGGATATTACATCTATGACATAGGGGCTCACTAAGAAAGGATTTTTCGAAATTCGACCCCTAAGGGGTCAAAGGGGGCAAAGTGTGTTTTCACTGATTATGCGATATCTCTTAAGGGCGATAAAATATCTACTTGCTTTTTACTTATAAAAATACTAAATTAAAATATCTAAAAAGTAATTTCAGGATTTTTTGAAATTCGACCCCTAAAAGGGTCAAAGGGGCAAAATATCTTTGCAATGTATTTACACTAATTATGCATTTTCAATTAAGAACGATAAGATATCTACTTGATTTTTACTTAATAAAATTCTAAATACAAATATCTAAAAAGTTATTTCAGGATTTTTTGAAATTCGACTACCAACTATCCAAAATGTGAGTGGGGGCAAAAATTAAAACTCTCTCCTATCTTGATCAAATTTGTTTAGAGTTATTCTTTATTATCTTAAAGGAACTATTCCTGTAAAAATCAACTATCAAAATTGACTGTATGGGGGCGAAGGGGGGGAGGGTGCAAATTATAGAAATTTTTAACTTTTTAGTACATTTGCTATTTAGAAAACTGTGGATTATTTATTCGCAAATATCAAAAAAAATAATTTCAAGATTTTTTGTAATCCGACCCCCCCCCCCTCAACTATCATAAAATGTGAGTGGGAGCAAAAATTAAAACTCTCTCCGATCTTGATCAAATTTTGTAGAGTTATTCTTTATTACTTTAAGAAACTATTCCTATAAAACTCAACTATCAAAATTGACTGTATGGGGGCGAAAGTGGTAGGGGGGGGGGGTAAAATATAGAAATTTTTATCTTTATTGTACATTTACTCTTTAGAAAACTGAGAGTTATTTATTTGCAAATATATAAATATTTTCAAATATCTAAAAAATAATTTCAACCTCCCAAGATATGAGTGGGGGCAAAAAAATTAATACTCTCTCCGATAGAGATCAAATTTTGTAATGTTAGTTTTTAAGACTATATAAAATGTATGCTGTAAAAATTAATAGCGAAAATGAGTGCGTGGAGACGAAGAGGGGGCAAAATATTACAAATATATAATACAGACCTAATAATCACATGCCGAGACGCAGCCCGACAGGGCCACCTGCCCGGAGGGCCGAGCTGTAGAGGGCGTGCCGAAGACACGCCTGAAGCAGCTCGTAATACATAAATACAAAAAATAGTTCCTTTTCTTGATAAATTTTTAAAGCAATCTATATTAACTCTGATCAGATTTCATAAATGTTAAAAGCGGGACATTTCAAATTTTTTTATACAATCCATATCCATATATGTATATTAGGGTGGTCCTTCTTTTCTAACTTTACACATTTTTATATGGCACCTCGCCAATTTGTTTCATTGTGTAAATAACTAATTCGTGTGAAAGTAAAATTGTGCCCCACAGGACTGAAAATTTATAAATTTTTCTAAAATCTTGAAATTCCTTTGTAAAATTGGTTTAATAATTTATTTGATGTGTTAATTTATTTTCACTCAAAATACAAATTTCACCTTGTTTAGTCAGCTTGAGAAGCATAAAATCTAAAAACCTGAATCTCGCAGACTAAAGGAGAATGAATTTGAATTAAGCTTAAGTGATCTTTTTGATATAGCCCATGCTAATGCTTTAGATACAATAAGACATTTTTAATTATGCAAAGGCAGAACAGACTCCCTGGTTGTCTGTTAGGAATAGATAAGAAATTAACAAACGGAAATAGAAAGAAACACTTCTTGGAATTAAGAACTGCCAAAAAAGAAAGCCAGGAAAGATATTTTAACTCCTCGACTCTAATAGCTTTAGTTAAATGTCAAATGAGTGATAGAAAATCTATTTAGAGAGCTAGATAATGTTTTATTAAAAAGACTTTCCTGGATGTGAAATCAAAGTTTCATTATTTGAATTTAAATTTTGTAATCATTTAGTGAAATTCTAAAATACTTCGAAACATTACTGAAAAAAATAATGTTGATCGATCATTCCAATCATAGACAGCTTCGCAATTCTCAACATGGATGCCAGATGCAGGTCTTGGAGACATAATAAAAGATGATGCAAATAAGATTTTAGCCTGTACTAAAAATAAAATTAAAGAAAATCTACCTCGCGACGACTATCAAGAATTCTTAGAATTAATAAACATATTCCTAGGCGAGACGCCATCACGAGGAATCTATTTCCGCTAACAAGAGCATATCATTTAGCTCAATGGATGACCAAAGTAATATAGTGGTTTTAAATATGTATATTTTTTTAGGCAGTAATTTAAGTTGATCCAAAGTAAAGAAAAGGCTTTAGGTCGGATTTGTTGTTTCATAATAAAATGCTGGTGGTTGGTGGTGCTGTAGTTTTCTGCTCCAAACGCGATTGAGGCTCCTCTTAACGACATCATTTTTCTTAGGAATTTAGTAGCCTACAAATCTGAAGACAAATTAGTTGCAGAAATGGCTATTTTTTAATTTATTAATAATTTCTCGTATTTAAGTGAAGAATGTGCAGCATTTTCTATTTTTGATGAACATGATTAGCAAAAATTATAGGAAAAAAATATTTTTTTTTATATTTGGCCTTGATTGCAACCGATCAATCTAATTTTTTGTCATGATAGTTTTTTTGTAGAATGAAACAAATTTAGAGGAAACCACTAATAAAATTTAAAAAAAAAATCTGCGACTGAGCGGGTAATTCGAATAATCTATAAAGTCAAGATAATTGGACAATTTTGTTAATGGAGATAATTCTGATAATCTGAACACTCGGATAATTTGGATTATCTGGATAATCCGAATAATCCGGACGATCCGCATAATCTGGATAATTGGGATTATCTTAATAATTCTGATATCGGGTAATTTGGATAACCCGGATACCCCCAGTGGATCATAATTAATTCCAATATGGACAGGAAGGTAAGAAAGAGAGGGGAGAGGGTAAAATATTAAAATTTTTAACGGTTACTCTTTAGGACACTTAAGAAAATATTGGGTAAGAATAATTTATCCCCAATGGAGGGAATGGAGTAGTAGGGGAAATTTTGGAACCCTGCAAAACCATCGATACAAAAATCAACTCCCAAAATAGATATGACGGGAGAGGGGAAAAACCCTAATCCCTTGGGATAATGGACCATTATTAGTGGTCTTAACGGGTAATTTGAATCACATTCGAATGTGGTTCAAATTTAATTTTCTTTAAATTGTTTGATTGCATTAATTTTACTATGAGCCGTGTGGAAATTTAATGATTCTTTTTGCAATTTTGCGTTTAGTATTTCTACCTTTTCAAAGTCTTAGATATATATAAAAAAATTTAAAATTCTATTAAATTAATAATTTTAATTATTTTAAACCCACTTATGGTTTGTTGGAAATAATTTATATCCCTAGTAGCACAATGTTTCAAACTATATAGTAACTATATTGTGCCTATATAGATTCTCGAAAACTATATAGGCAATATATAAAGTTACTATATAAATAGTTTGAAACATTGTGCTACTAGAGATATTAAAATTAATTAAGAAATTGCATTTATCTATCTAGATAATAACATTCAAAAATAAATTTTTAATAGATTATTAAATTTAAGTTTATTTTGTACTACTAGAAAGGCTCTAACCTGAGATCGTACCAAGTCTTGGAAAAAGTTTTCACTTTTTCCTCCAATCATTATTATTTTAATATAATTACTCCAAGGCAATAAGTATAATTGTCAATAGGTATTTTCCAAAAAATGTTTATTATCGCTTAAAAAATTTTCTTTGCTAAAGAGTTTAATACTTGATTAAACACATTTATTTTTTTCAAAATATAATTGTATTCATTGCTTTTTCGTTTGATAAGAATTTTCAACAACTAGCTAGAGCTGATAAAAAATACAAGGGCTTATTCGTTTATTTTACCCAAAATTAGTATAAACAAAAAGAAAACAAATTAAAAATATTTTATTTTTATTTTTTTTTTGTTTAACAGTGTTATTTATCAAAAGAGAATTTACTCAAAAAATTGTATAATACTCTTAAAAACAAATTATTTATGCAGAGGCGATATTTAGAAATATATAAGCTAGTAATAATTGAGTATTGTGGTCCATATACCTAATTCATTTTTTTTTTTACTATACCATACAAGGTATAGTCAAGTATTTCTTTTTACTTTTTTTTTCTCAAATATTCCTTGAATCCTTAAACATATTTACCTAATGACTGATTCCTTAAAGTGCTAATCTGATAATAATTTTCTTTCTTCCTAACCTACGCTATTATGACTCAGGGCTTTCCAACATTTTGAATAAAATAATGAAATCAATTCAAAAATGTTATTCTCGAATAATTAGACAAATTTAAATATAAATACTTGGTATTTTTTTTTATTTGGTGTTTTAATTTTTTTTTTAAATTAGTAACAATGACAATTCACAAAGAGAAACAAGAGGATTGTCCTCTGCTTTATGCAAATAAACATATACACATATATATATCAAGATGATATATATGTGTATATGTTTATTTGCATCAAGCAGAGGACAACCTCTTTGTTTCTCTTTGTGAATCAACAACTCTGCTACTCTCGGCAAAACAAAAACTTTTCAATTAAACAATGACAATGTCGACAACAGTTGAATTTCCCCCCCTTAGAGTGTTTTTTAATGCAATCTAAAGCAAGAGGGGCGCACCAGTAAGATGCAACCCCTATGGATCTCGAAAGACCCTTGAATCACCGATCAAGGGTGTTTGTGCACCCCGGTTTTGAAGGTTTGAAGATTATAAGTGTTGTGAATGATGGAGGCCGGGAGAGAGTTCCAGTTCCTTGAATTCATGGGGAAAAACGTATTGCGAATGAAGTGGTTCAGTACTTGTCCATTTTAACTGCGAACGAGTGTTGGGATTGGCAAAACGCATGCTGCGCCAAGCATGCTAATGTCAAAACCCCTAAAAATTAAAAAAAAAACCTAAACTGACGGCAGTGGCTGGCTCCTTGTCCTGAACAATACACCCTTCTTTCTTCTCTTTTCAATCAATTCCAGACAGATAAATTACACTTGTTTTCTGCTATTTTAACTTAAGGCTTTCTCTTCAATACCTGATATTCCTAGAACCTCGCTCTCCCACACATTTCGACCGTGGATGCGCATCTGTCCTCACCCAATAATAATATGACTAATCAAGTTAGAATTAAATAACAAATCCCATATTCTTTAACCCCTAAAAATATGAAATTTTTCCCGAAATATAATAGGAGAGGGAGCGGGGAGTAGAGGGGGTCAAATATCCTAGTGCCGAAACGCTACCCTCCAGGCCGAAGGGCCGAGCTTCGAGGGCGTGTCCAAGGCATTGCCCTCGAAGCTCGTTAGAAAAGTTCTTCGAGCTTCTCGAGCAATCAAATTTTCGCGACGACCGGGGATCGAATTTCATTTCCGTCAGAAAACTTTTCAACTCACAACAAAAATTAACCACATAAGGGGAAGTTCTACCAAAAACTACTTCTGTGAATAATTTAAGATACTCTACTTAGTAATCGCCAAGTCTCTAAGTTGAATAAAATTACAGAAGGTAGATTTTATTTAGAATAAAATTATTTTTTCAGTCAAAACTATTCTTATACAATAAACCAGGGGTTCCTAAACTTTTCCGAGTCGCTGCGCCTTTTTTCAATTAAAATTTTTCCATGGCGCCCTACCCTAAGTAAAAGTATGTCTAATCGTAAAAGTAAGAGATAAAAATTAATAAATAAATTTTTAGCTTATCACTTTGATTTTTGTCTAGATAGCCAATAAATAAATAAGATTTGAATTTTTAGTTAAATCACACATAATTAATTATATAAATAAATAATTTAATATAAAAATAAATATGTGTAAGAGTTATTATTTTTTTTTTAATAGTGATTAATATTTTACTTTCTTTAGTGTTTGTGTTTTTCTTTGAGAAATGTTCATTCGTTCATGTATGTTAATTCGGATTTTTAAACCCACGATAGCGGAAAAACGAATGGTCGTAGAAAGTTCATTCAGCTCCCATAATAATATCTAATCGATCTGTCTAGATTCCCATAATCCACGATAATTCAAAGATGTAAATTGAAATTTTTTGTCGGTCCGGATTCTCCATTCTTATCACAAGTCAAGAACGCATAATCGTTCAGTTCGTTCTAGTGCAAAAAAATTTGTATTTTATTTGATCCACACACATATATAAAATATAGAGAGATTTTCAATTTTTTGGATTTACGGTACCTGAAAAATTGGAAAAAAAAACGAATTCGAATTTTTTTACGTTTTGATTAGGAAATATTATTATCAAATTAAACATGCTCAGCAGGATTTAACTTACAAGCCTACCGAAGAAATTTTATTAAAAAAAAAAAATTATTAATTTTATTAAAAACATCAAATTCGAATTATTTCACGAAAATCAAAAAATAAATAATTTTGATTTCAAAGATCTATTAGTAAATTAAACCAATGTTCTATTTAACTGAAATACTCTTTGTCGAAGATCATATTAGAAATAATAATCCTATGATTAAGTGGACGACGCATAATTATGAATTATTTTACAATTTTTTACATCAATTCAAGTGAAAGGTAAAAATGTTTTTATTTGTAGATAGGTCAATACTCTATTTTTTCTTGTTTTTTCTATGGGCCTCGCAGATAACCAATAGTTTAGTGTAGTGGAAGAAAAAATAAACCTCCCGCCATGCCCCGGGGCATTTGACACCCTTGCCCCCCTCCCCCTCCTCCTTCTTGGTGGCCCTGTTAAAAGGCCGTGGCGCACAGTTTGGGATCCTCTGGAATAAACTAATAAATTAGTATGCTTTCAAAATTTTGTTCTAGAGTGTATTAACTTAAATCATTATTTTGGGGCCGTCCATCAAATACGTAGGCAAAAAATGGGGGGGGGGGCGATTCAGCGCCTTTTTTCTGTGGTGCGTGAAAAAAGAAAAACGTAGTTTATTTATTTTATTTTATTTTTAATGCTATAGAATGCAAGAAGGGGAGGGGCCCACCAGGAAGATGCGGCTCCTATTCATATATGAATCTTGAAAGAGCTATGCATTACCGAAGAGAAGGAGGAATAGATCAGGTTATATGTAATTGGAAAGACGGAGGCCGGTAGAGAGTTTCAGTTTCTTGAAGTCATGGGGACAAACTTATTGGCGAATCAAGTGGACCGGCACTTTTCCAATTTATCTTAATTCATTGGGAATTGGCAAAACGCGTGCTACGCGGATAGCACGCCTTGGGGGAATTACCGCTTTTAAATTACTAGAACACATGCCGTGGAAGTAGATATCTATAAAATTAGAAAAGCGCGGAAACACTTCTTCGATTAGCTAGCGAGTCGATGGATGGAGGCTGTAAGGGTTAGATCGTTAATTTGTTCGATAACTCGATTCTGAATTACTTCCAGGGTGGCAAGCGAATGCTTGGAGGCCCCTCTCCACAGATGCGAGCCGTATTTGAGATAGGGGCGGATTTGGGCCTTGTAAAGGGAGAGAAGCTGAAGAGGAGTGAAAAATCGCCTAGGCCTGAATAAGAAGGCAATTTTCCTTGTTGTGGATTTCACGACTAAGGAAATGTGTTCATTCCAGGACAGGTCATATGCTATTGAGACGCCCGATGTGGACAGCCTGTCATACATACTCAGAGTATGTTGAAACTTGCTCAAAATTAAGACGTATTTAGGACGTATATCGGAATTCATCCGGATCATTAAAGACGTCAGTTACGTCTGTGATGTACGTCATTTGTAGTTTGAAAAAACCAATCTGTGCTCTCTGGGTTACCTAAATTAAATATATTATTACCTATGTTGAAAAAATACTTTTAATAGCATTTTTTTAATGAATAAGACTAAAAATAGTTAAACAAAAATTGTTTATTTCTCATTCTATATAGCTAAATGTAGCTTTCCTTTTTTTTGTTTCAAATTCAAAGGGGATTGATTGATCGGTATAGAAAATAATAAACTTGTAATCATGACTGACAATTTCCAAAAGTTTTTTCAATATAATTTTTTCATCACTGTTCATAATTAGGGAACAAATATAAATTTAAATTGTGGTAATTTTGAGAAAATTGATTTCAATTATCTAAAATTTTAAAACCAATTCTATTTTTAACCCAATTATAAAGAATTAAAGATTTACCGAAAAACTTTGACTTTCGCTCTACATTTGACTTATAAAGCCAGGAATTGTCTCTGAAACTTTAATGATAGGGTTTATGATTTTTTTAGTAGTGGCATCGTATGATGTAGATAGAAAATCGATCCGTCATTCTACCAAGGCCAAAGTTATCTGTTCTTTTTAACTTTTCGTATTTAAAAACCTTGGGTGTATTTACTTTCGATAGATCATTCGGCGTTATAAATGTATTTTAAAGGAAATTTATTTAATTTTGTATTGACAGGCATATGTACAATAAAGGTACAGTGCTAATCTGCTAGTTTTATCGAGTCTTTGTCCAAAACTGACTTAGCGTCTACTGACATACATTTTCTATTCGTGCAGAAACAGCTAAGTCAGAAATGCTCTTAAGGGCCTGGCCTCTTAAAGGTCCCAGGGGTCACCATATAAAATTGTAAGTGGTGGTTTCTTACATAAAACAAACAACCTATTAAATAAAACTTCAAATCCCACCACTGGGTGTTACGCCAACGATAACACTCTTCATGGCGCTCTCTCACTCCCGAATAATCGAAACAATGTTGCCTTTTCAATAATTTGCGACCTAAACAGTTGATAAAAAAAGGGGCTCTCAAAATTTAGTTAGCTTTAATGAAAACAAGACTCAATGTTGTCTCATTTCTAGACGAGAAAATAAAATTTTTGCTAACATTCTCTTTGGTTCAAATACTCTGAAAATGTGTGCTAGGCTGCCATAATGGGCGTCTCAGTCGCATCCACCTCTCTTTGAATGAATATATTTCCGCTTTGGCGAAATCTACAACAAGGAAAATGCAATACTTCACATTATATTCTATAGAATATAAATGTGAAAGTAAAATCGGGGAATTGGATTGGTGCCTATATACTTTCACATATATATTATTTATATCATGTAATGATATAGAAAATAATGTGAAATATTGCAATCGCCTGACTGGTTTCAGGGTAGTTATACCCTTAACTGATCTGCCAATTTAGTTGTCTAACTATCAGGGGCTCCGAATATACGAGTTGTGGCTATTAAATGAGCAGACTGATGCAAATACTGGCAAACAGGGCAAATGTGCTACGACAGGTTTGAACATGATTGTGTCTGGTGATGCTTCTCACACCCTCTGATCGCCTCTTTTAAATTCAATTTTATTACGTTACTACATAATATATGAGGTATGATGATGAAATGTTGTAATCGAGTATTAAAAAGTTTTTTTTTGCTTTATATTTTCTAAATATCTCAATAACGCCTGAAACTATTTATTATTCGCCCTATTATTTATTTTTGTAAAAAAAACGTTGAAACGTGAAAAAATATTGCAGCTGCAGTAATTTGGGCTAAGTGCATATAAAGACGCCAATCAGTATTTCGCACTACGGCGCAAAAGGAACTTAGCGTGTCTCTAAGTGTTACACTTACTTACTCACTTACGTGTTACTTCATTACTTAGTTATAGCAGAACTTTCTTAGCTAGCTGTAAAGTTTTCCCCATTCAAAACGCAAATGAAAAATTGTAAATTTTGCTCCTCCCATCAACTAACGCATAGTTGTGCGTATTCAAGGACGGGTCTGAAAAATTTTAATAAAAATAAAGAAAAATAATTCTTGTGTGATGTAACTATTTGGTGGATAAAATATTGAAACATGTTTTTTCTGAAATTATAATGTGCTCTTGCATCTCATTATTAATAATGTTCTTATAATTTTAGAAGCCCTGAAGAAGTCGGAAAAGTCGACGAAACGTCATTATAAACTTTCAAATTACATATATATATATATATATATATATATGTTTATTTGCTTCAAGCAGAGGATATTCTCAATGATTTCTCTTTATGAATCAACAAGTACTACTCTCGGCAAAACAAAATATTTTAAATGAAATAATAATTTTATTCGGACTTTTCACTATTATGGCCATAGGGATATAAGCATTCTGAATCGGCCCAAGAGATAATTTAATGATACTTAGGGGATAAGTAGGTACTAATAAAATGGTAAGATACTGGAAGTTTCAGATCCCTAACTCAATTGGTTTTTGAGAAAAAGCAAAATATGTAAAAAATAGAATTTTTTTCTCTCAGGATGTTATGAACCTATTGATCTAAATATTTAATATGTTTTGGGACTGATGGGAGCTTCTAGGAAAAAAATTATGAGCTATACAGTTTTATAAGGTTCGCTTAAGCATCGTTGATGACGATGTTCAAGCGAGAAGCCCGGGTTCGAGCGAGTAATTTTTGACATGGGCAAAAAAATAATTGTTGTTGTTTTGAAAGTAAAATATTGTTTTTAATAAATACAAATTCTATGAATATGCATTAAAATAATAAAATCAAAACTTAATACATATGAATAAAAAAAAATCATTATTTGGGCCAAAAAGTGGTTTTTATTTTTTTCTACTATGGTCTACCTTTTTTCAAAATTTGAAAAGGTCATAGTATTATAGGGAAATAGGGTTTGAAAAAAAATAGTTTCATAATTGTGCCAAAATTGTATCATGGTTAAAAATTGAAATTAAAAGAAAAATAATTTTTTTTCAAGGATCTTAAAAACCTATAAAGCTCATATTTTTTTTCCTAGAAGCTATTATCAGTCCCTAAAACATATTAAAAATTTAGATCAATTATCGGTTAATAACATCGTAAGAAAAAATTATGTTTTTTACATATTTTGCTTTTTGAGTTAGGGATCTGAAACTTTCAGGATCTTATTATTTTATTAGGACCATACCTACTTATCCCCTAAGTATCATTAAATTATCTCTCAGGGGCCGATTCAGTATGCTTATACCCCTATGGCCTTTATTCGCTTTTATTAAATACATTTGAAATGAATTTATCGAAAGGGAAATAATATTATATTAAAAAGATAATTTCATCAAAATTAATTCGACAATAAAGAATTTATTGAAAAAAAAATAAATTCCCGAAAAAGCAGTTTGCAAATAATCTCGCTCGGCCAAGGGAATAATGCATAGAGTGGTCAGAGAGATTTGGCCGCTCCTAGACTCATCTGCGTTTAATAATGAGGTCAACTCACTAACCCTAACACATATTGCAAACTTTAGAAATATTCGTCAGTTAAAAGAGCATGCAAATTTATACTAGAGAACATTTGAATGGGAATAAGAGAAATGTCCGCCTCCCTGGTGTAATGGTCAGAATGCCTGGCTGGCAACCCGGAGGTCTCGGGTTCGATTCCTGGCTATACCCAGACATTTTTACTCTAAGTATAGGGTCTGGTAATAAAAATTAAGTGGGAGATAAATTTAACCTAATTTATCGCGTGGAGAATTTACCACTGCTCGAAGCCCTTAAAAAACTTAGTAAATTGGATTGTATCTAACTTTCTGAGATTTGGCTCGTGTTCCCGGCTTCTTTCCTTCTACTCTGTTCTTTTTACGATGGAGGGGCCAGCCCATACAGGCCTTTAGGGGATGGACCTTCTGGAGTATCTCCTTCTCACATCAATATCATTAAAAAAAAAAAATGGCTGTTTAACGAGATTAATAGATAAAACTAAAAATTAAATTAAAATGATATTAAGTTTATTAGAGAAAAAATTAACTATTCTTTTAATCCTACAACGTTTTATAAATTGAGGCCGAAATGTGATGTTTAAATGAGGAAAGTAGAGATTAACAAAATTTTATTAAAATGACATTAAATAACACTTACATTTAATTATGGAAGATATACTGTGGATGAAGAGCCTTGACGATTACAGGTTAGGACTTGCTTGCCTCGAAGAATGAAAACCTCTTAGCCCTGGGGAATTAAATATGCATTAACAAATGGATATGAAAAATATTTATCACAAGTATCCTCTTCAATACTTAATCGTATGTTTCCTACATTTGATTCAATCGCGAATCAAATGTAGGTGATTTTTGTCCAATATTGAGTGAAAATAATATCTGAACTTATATATTTCTAACTTGAAATAATGATGTTAAATAAATTTATAATTTTTCTCATTAATATATCAAAGAATAATTGACATATTAACTAGAATTGTTTTGATCGCGCTTTTTGAAAAAGAAAGAAAATCACCTACATTTGATTCGCGATTGAATCAAATGTAGGAAACATACGATTAATTATTGGCAAGCAACTAACATACATGCTAATAGATCGGTCGCTCTGGACTGGGAGATTGAATATATAACATCGTAGATTTCAAATTCATTTGGTGATTCACCCGAGTGTCATGCTGGCTATACCCAAAATGAAGTTGGATTCTAGCTAAGTGGATCACATCTTTTTCTCTCTTGGTCCAGACTTAAGACTCCGCAGACTCCAATAGCTTCAACCGCAGTAGTCTCGCGATATATTTCTTTTTCAAAAAGCGCAATCAAAACAATTCTCGTTAATATGTCAATTATTATTTGATATATTAATGAGAAAAATTATAAATTTACTCTTCACTACTATTAGGATGGGTTTTTTTTTCGTAAAATTAATAGTTTTGGCGTACAAGCCCCGCAAACAATTATACACATACGCCAACCCGTGACATAAATGTTTACGAAAAAAAAGGTTTTTATATGAATTGTAGGAGATTTTCTCTAGTTTAATTTTGCATATAAATGTTTTTATGGTGAAATGAGTCGGGAAGGAGATATTGTCAAAAACCTGCTTTTAGGCGCCATTTTTCTAATATGGCGGTGTGAACGAAAAGTTGAAATACGGAAAAAGCACATCGAAATCTATAAAATTACCCATTTTCAAACCTCCCAGAAAACTTTCCATGTAACCTCTTTTTTTAGAACCAAATGACTGGACTATCATTATTATCTCAGAAACTGTGTTGTAACTATGAATTAAAATGGTCTTAAAAATATATTAGTTATTGTTTAATCTTGGTTTAGTTTTTTATAACAATGGTAAAAAGAGTTTCTTAATTATAATTAAAAATGTATGTAAACTTTCCGATTTCCCATATACTGCAATGTAAGTCTTAAGGTAGTTGTTCCGCCAAATGCGTTTTCTTAGGATTTTTTGATATACAGACTATTATTTAAATACTTTTGCATCGATTGGTAGCAAAACGAAATTTATGAACAATACAGTTTCGGAGATATTAAATTTCAAAAATCGAGTTTTTCAGGCTCTTTAACATTGCACTATACGGGATATCGGAAAATTTACATACATATTTAATTATAATTAAGAAACCCTTCGTACCATTTTTATAAAAAACTAAACGAACATTAAACAATAACCAATACATATTTTAAGACAATTTTGATTCATAGTTGCGACACAGTTTCTGAGATAATAAGGAATAAATAATGAAAAATTTATAATAAAAATGTAGACTAAAAACAATTTGGCATCAACGCATTTATTTAACCAGCGAAAGATGCATGCGCTAGATTTTTTCAAAATTATAATTTTCATAAGGTGTAACGTAGGCGTTGATTACGTTTGTTAAAAAATATCAAAATGATTTTTATAGATATTTGTTAACTTTTAAAATGTATTTCATCTGTCATTTAAATATAAAAATATTCAATCTCTTACAATGGTGCCAAATTTGTCAAACGAGCACGGGATTGGCTATAATTGGTACATTAACAGCAAAAAGTTTTGGGCTTATGAACTATGATTCCTTATTGTTTGTTCTATATACTCTAGCATTAACTTTTTGCTAGTATTGTAGCGAAACAACTACCTTAAAAACTCTATCTTTGTTATTTAATATCTTCGGAACTATATTGTTCATAAATTTGCCACCAATCGATGGAGGAGTATTTAACAAATAATCTGTATAAATTTCAAAAAAGTACTAAGAAATCACATATGGTGAAACAACTATATTAATTTTATTTATTGGGCCTCCGAGGAGCGGGCCGCCTCTTACAAGACAAAAAATGATAACACAAATTTATTTACAAATCTTTTACACTTTCGGCTTCAGAACAAATTAATTCAGATTCAGAGCGGGTGAGTTGAGAGAGCCAGGATTAATCCTGGCTCACATTTCACATTTCTTTTTTTTTTTTTTTTTATTCACAAAAAATAATCATACGCCACCCGCTCTCCATGTTCTTCTGCCGAAAGTGTAAAAATTAAGTATTGGTAAGCAAAGTAAAGAAATAATATTTGCGCTGCGTGCACTGAATCACAGGCGAGCCTGCAGGTTAGGCAGCCGGGAGGGAGGGAAAGAGGAGAAGTTGCGTGTACAGGAACCCCGGAAGGGTAACTAGCCTCAAATATCGAAGTGAGAAGAGCCATTACAAATAATATATCCTATACTATTATGTATTGAGCCTAAGCGCTTACATTTCTTATATGGTCACTAGGAAAAATTATTTCATTTAAAAGATTTTGTTTTGCGGAGAATAACAGAGTTGTCGATTCATAAATAGAAATCATTGAGGTTGTCCTCTACTTGATGAAAACAAACTTATAATATATCAAAATATAAATATGTATATAGGTACATCTAGTCTTATTAAACGAGCAAAAATTGTATATATATATACCAAAAACGGCTCTAACGATTTGGATTAAATTCACGGGTTATGAGGGTTTTTTCTCAATTTTAACCTGTGCCGAAAGCGATGTAAGTTAAATTTAAAGTTTTTTGACGAGAGTAGCAGAATTTTTATATATTGAAGGAGATAATAAAAGAGTGTGTCTTTTGCTGGAATTATAAATTTTATTTATAACGAGACTATAGTTTCGAGAGCTTTGCGCTCTTCACTAGTCTATTACATCAGTCTATTACAATTGATTCACAAGAATCCTGTGGCTGATGCAGAGGGCAAAGCTCTCGAAACCATAGTCTCGTTATAAATGGAATTTATAATTCCAGCAGAAGACACACTCTTTTGTTGTCTCCTTCGATGTATGTAAGTTTCCCATCTAAATAACATGGGGTTTTCGGGAGTGAAGTTTTTATTCCTTCCAAAGTAATGGTTCGAAAATTTTGATACACTATAGACTTTATCCTCTTAGTACTAGCTATCCTTCAGAATTTTTACAGATTTTTAGCTATTATAATTTGGGAGTCTATAACTTACTAACGCTAAGATATAGCAGTATTTTATCTAGCTGTAATTCTAAAATTATATTAGCTAAAAATCTGTAAAAATTCTGAGGAATACCTACTATTATATGGATAAAGTTTCCAGAGTTTCAAATTTTTTTAGACCATAACTTTGGCTAGAATAAAAAAAAGTGATTATTCAATACCAAAATTCCCATGTTATTTATTGCTTTCATCGCTGTGGGGCACAGGTGAAAATTGAGATAGGGGCTTGAAACTTGAGGGTTATTTTTATTTTTTCATTTCGAACCATATGAGCCTCTGGGAGCATAAAAATTCGAAAATACCCAAAATAAGGGCCACCCTATAATGGTCACCCATTCAAGAATTTACCACCTTTTATTTTGCTAAATTATTAAAATCTCTATTTGTATTAATAAAGCCTCATGGCATTAAATGAAGCCAATAATTTTAATACGTGATGCTTATTTATATAAAAGATAAAAAAGACATAACATAAATATACATAGGTTAATTTAGAGATCTATTGTTAGAAAAACTTGAGATCGAATCCCGTTTCAGTCAGAAAATTTTTAATATCTTACATAAACTTAACCCTGGAACACTACCCATCAAAAAATAGTTTATTTTACTAGCCTGGGGTACAGGTGTAAAAAGTCATAGAAAATAAACTTTTATTATATACTATCTTGACAAACTTAGGCTCTAAGTAAATGAATGTTACCAATTTTGAGTCACTTTGAGCACTCAGGGCAAACGTTGGTTTGATGCCCTAATATGTGAACTTATTACACTTTTTACATGAAATCCGCGATTAGGGATCTTTTTTTCTGGGATAGAATGAACATCTGCCAGACGATGGCTGTTTAGGTATTGGAATATTGGGTTCTGGCTCCAAGTTTAATATTGTCTCTATAACGGCTAGGAGTTCTGCGGATAAAGTAGGTATTTGTAGGCTGTGTTATCAGATCTATGGCCAGTTTTTTCAAATACATTCTTCTGTTAGATGTGTTTTCGTTTTCTTTAACACTAGAACCCTTACAAAGAATATTAGAATTAATTCCAACTGAACCTAGAAAAGTCGTAAAACGTCGTCAATGACCAGCGCCTTCTTTTCCTTGCAACGGTATAACAATGAGTAAATTGATCGAATGTATCAACGCTATATGCCATGCTGAACGCTTAAAAACAAGAATATGTAATACAATAATAAATAAACATAACCCCCTACCTGATTAGATAAAATTATAAACTTGTCAAACAAATACTACCCAGGAATACACCTGTACCCCAAACAGAGATTTTATATCAAACGAAAACACAACGATGTAGCAAATCAACTGTCGTGTGAATGTAAGAGATCAGCAGAAACCACAATTTTGTGCTGCCATATGTCGAAAAATTACAAAAGTTTCGAGCAAGGCTGGGGTACAGCAGTAAATAATATAAGACAACTTTAAGAGAAAGTAACGGAACTACAAAGCGCTGGACCACCCACTGCTGGGGGCAGTGGGGGCTGAATAATAGGGGAGGAGTTATCTTTGTCTGTTTGTTTGTTTTAATTAGAGATTTTTTTGCAAATTTAAATTTCATGAGGGAGAATTTAAAATTATAATTTTTTTTATTTTTATAATTTTTAATTGTTTTTTAAAATGATACAAATTTGTTTTTATTTTTTGATAATTATTTTCTAATACAAATATCTAAATAAAAAATTATTTTTAGGGGTTTTAATAATAATTAATAAAGTAAAGGGTGTGTAGTTTCACAGTGAATGAAATAAAACTCAAAGAGGTTTATACAAATTCAATATATTTCGGTTTTAACCTGTAAACTCCTGATGATGGACTAATAATCCGAAATATATTGAGTTTGTTTAAACCTCTTTGAGTTTTATTTCATTCACTGTGAAACTACACACCCTTTACTTTATTAATTAATATCATGTTTCACCTAAAACCTACACCACTTTCTCTAAGTAAAAAAAAGTTTTAATAATATTTTACATTTTAAATTCACTGCTTAAAGAATGTCAATTCAGCTTAGAATAGACTAAATATTTTAACGTGATTACCAGACTTTTAGAATTAAGTATGAATGTAAGCAGAAATGTATTCTTTAATAATGAATATTATAGAATGAGCAAGATAAATATAAAATTGACAATATTCTTGATTTAAATTGTTAAATTATACCTGTTGGAAAGTCCTGCTATATATTATGCATCTATCAAATTGATTTCCCAATGACATGTCCCAAAATGAAAACCCACATTAATGGTAAGAAACTATTATTAGATTAGAATCATACATATTGAAAGCGAAATTGAACAAATCAATCTAGGAATCATGATGGATGGGTATTTCTCTGTTTATTATACATATTTAATGACTTGTGAATTTTCCACCTGTAATAAACAAAATGACATAATATATTTAGAATTCTTCTCCTATGAATCTACTTTCACTTCAACTGTCTATCAATTGATTAATTAAAACCTTGAATAATTTGACTTTTTCTGTTCTAATTTGTAGTTGCGTTGCGCACTTTTTTCACATTTCCTCCATTCACTCCTATTTCTAATTCAAATTGAGTAATTATTTGGTTCACACTTCTCTATCATTAATTGCAATTAGTTTTCCCTGTATCTCTATCTGCAGTGCTTCTCTAATTAACTCTGATCTGTTAGAATCCTATGTACTATATTATAATCTAATTATAATTTCGATTTGTTGGGCATTTTCTTAAAATCTTTTAAAACAAACTATTTAAAAATGTTAAAACGAAAGCCGGTTTCTCTTTAATAGATAAATTTAAAGAATTTTAAAATACATTTAATCTATGTAAATTAAACTGACTGTTTAACTGGAGTAGGGTCTAATAAATAGCATATTCGTAGTCTCTCGCATGGTCTTTGGACTAATCTTGCTTGTTTATTGATTTCATGCATGGCCAAACGTGATCACATAATCATGTTCGTAGCTATTTCATTGTTTCTCATTTATATCGTATCATGTCGGTCTTAGAAAGCACACCAAATAATTCGTTGCTATGGTAAGTGGGGTGACAAGTGTGGATTCACCCCTTCAGACTCAGATCCAAACAAGCCAATGGATTTGTTTTTTTTGTTTTTTAGTTTATTTTCTCATTTGAATTGTTTCATGTTAAATGTGAACATAGGGGCTAATGTAAATCATTAGTTTGGATCCTCCCTGGGGAAAATGCTAACCAATTTTTGGTAACCAAAAATTCTTGCCAAAACACAAACATAAAATATTTAAACCTATCTATAAATATACAATATATATATATATATATATGTATGTAAATATATAAATATATATATATATATATATATATATATATATATATATATATATATATATATATATATATATATATATATATATATATATATATATATATTATATATATATATTGTTCAAAAAAAGAGCAATCGAAAATTGTTTAACGGGACACAACTAGTAGATTGTCCACTCATGTATTGAGCTGTATTCGATGTGTACGTGTGTATCAAAATGCACGTGGCTAATGGAGATATTTTCGATATTTTTTTTCTTTATTTTTTTGTGTTTGATTGGATGTTGTTTTTTACTGCTTTTCCATGGCAGTGGATCAGCATCAGGAGTCTTGCCTGCGTGAGTACCATGCCTCAATTTGTTATTGGATTCATTTCATCATCCCTTATTTAATTAAAAAAAAAATATATAATAATAATAAAAAATTAAATTAAAAAAAAAAACAACAACCCAAGTTTACCTTTTGATGCCTTTCATCTCACTTAGGCTCTTGCATGCAATCAATTTCTATATTTTGTGCGTCACGCTGCGCACAGTTGTTCACCTCAATAGATTGATACTAAATCGACTTGTTGAATATTAATGATAGAAAATGCTATTTGTGGGAATGCTTATAAATATTATATTTAATAACACCAACTATTATATCTATATATATCTATATATAATTATTTATTTATATATATAGATATATTAAAATAATAATAATAATAATAATAATATAATAACTTGCCTATAAACATGTCCTATAAACTTGAAAATTAATAAGAAAATGTTTCACATTTTTTATATTCCTTTACTTAAATAATAAAATCTAATATAAATTTTATTCAAAAAAAAAAGAAAAAAATAAATTATCTAAATCTGATCTTTAATACCAATTTACTTCACTGGTCCCTTTAATTATGTTGTGCTCCCGCCTTTGCTACCTCTCTAGTAGTACTTTGCATTATAATCAATGCATAATGAAATTGGATGTTTCAATGTTACATTTATCTTCTTCCTCTTATTTTTACTTTAAAACTCTTTGTCTCTATCTTACACTAGCTTTCCTAATTTATCTATAAGTCACTCTTTGTGAAGACTGAAATTAACCTTCCTGAGGGAAGCACCTGAGAAATCCATCTTCTTAGTGTAAAACTGGGGCCGCTTTTAATTTTGTTTGGATCTTGCGTTTGAGAATAAGTCCGGGTGTAAGCCTGAAAGAATGGGGCTCTGCTTATTTGTGGCGTGTGTGCAGGTGTATCCACGAATATATGGATGTCTATTCGGAGGTGCAACAGCCGGATCCACGGGAACTCATCAACTCGCCATTTGGGGGTCGCTACTGCGGGCCGATACCTCCGCGGAGGCGCATTTCCCTCTATCGAGCCCTCGCCCTCAGCTTCTACACCGACAAGAACGCCAGTACGCCCGACCTCTTTGCCGGCAGATACAACTTTATTAATGACAGTGAGTGCTTTATTATAATCCTTTTCATTCTCTTTATTAGCATATGAAGCCGGCACCTACCCAAGATTTTGTTCGAGTGAAAGAGCTCATTTTTTTAATTGGAATTTCATAAAATTTATAGGAAACAATTATAACCCCTTGTGGCTGGAGTAGTGAGTCACTTACGTTAAGAGCGAGTCATATTTGATTGAGCTTGTTGAGTTTGTCGTTGTTGTGACTCTTAGGGGAGTAGGGATTGATTGGATGAGGCGGTGAGAGAAGCCATCACGATAATATCCTGCTGTTCAGGATAATGTTCTGGACTTCACTGAGGGAGATACCAGATTGTCAGTCCAATATGCCTAGTCCAGGTAAGTTAAGAGTTCCCGTTGATGGCAGAACACTTGGGTTGTGGGTTTTTTTTATGGTCCTCAAGATACTTAATTAGAATAAATTTTTTCATCAAAATTGGTTAAGTCATTTTCAAGATATTTAGAAAAAATTTAAAAAATACCTAAATAAAGTATTAATGTTTGTGGGCCGATGTACCACCATAGCAAAAACTAATCAGCGCTTCATTTTGTTAAAGTAATTGTAGGTTTTCAATTTCATTTCAGTCGGTTGAATGATGTGGAAAAAATCGTCGACGAAAAAAAGGGTAGCATACGTACACATCTATTCAACCATCAATCCATCACTTTTTGGCCTCTGGACGAGACCCTATGTAATTTTTGGCAAAACCGTCACGGGTTAAAATTCAAGCTAAATTAATACTACAATTTGTGACTGATTGATTGAGACCATGGGTTCCGTAGTCTTTAAATGAGGACCATTTGAATTCGCGCTTGAAGCGAGACCGATCCAATACTTTATCAGCTTCGAATTAGATAAATTAAAAATGGGTAATGGCTTGCGCCTTTTTTCTCAGAGTAGTCATACCCTTAACTGAGCTGTCAATTCAGTTGCCTAAATACAGGGTCTCCCATTATATGAGACGTAGATAATAAATGACCGGGCCGATGCTTCTAATGGCAAACAGCGAGTGTGTCGCGACAGGTTTGAACATGATTGTGTCTTCCCCTCTGCTCGCTACAAGCCTGCGCGTCATTCAGTTTGTCTGTAGCAATCGTTCGCAGTATCACAATATTAATTTTAGGAGATAATTGATTTTTACAATAAATTCATATTTATTGAAAGGCGAGATGTTCAAAAAATTTCAAAATAATTTTTCTTAAGAACCATACAAATTTTAAGCTAAAAGAAATAAGGAACAAATTTATTTTTAAAATTAAGCAAATTTGGACTCGCCTACAAGCGTGTTTCTTATTTTAAAAGAATACCATTTTCAACGTCTTTTAAATTCACTTTTATTAGGTTACTTCATAATATATGAGGTATAATGAAATGTTGTAATCTAACATTAAAAAGTTTTTTTATTTTCTATTTTCGAAATATCTCAAAAACGGCTGAAACTATTTATTATTCGCCCTATTATTTCTTTGTGTAAAAAAATCTTTGAAACTTGAAAAAATGTTGTGGCCGCAGTAATTTGGGCTCAGTGTATATAAAGGCGCCAATCAGGATTTCGCACGACGCCGACGGGGAAAAGTGAATTAGCGCGTCCCTACGTTACTCTCTACAATATGTTTAATATCGTTTTGAAATTACATTATAGAAAATTCCAGTCTCTTTAACATAACTTCCATTGTTTCTCATAATTTAAATCTAATAATATTACCTAACTTAATATGATTCATTTAAATAATTTTTCTAGTTGCATGAACATTGTGTTTGTTATAGCCGAATACGAAATTGGCACTCCTGTTCCGAACACCCCATGTAGCTTCACTGTAAATGGCACCGCGAAACGCTCAGGTTTCATTGTTTCACCCACCTATCCTGGAGCCTATCCAAAGGAACTCAGCTGCAGTTATCAATTTATGGGCCAAGATGGCCAACGAGTCCGATTAGAATTTCGAGATTTCGATCTTTTTTTCGGCGGTATGCAGTGAGTATTGCTTATGATTTATTTATAATTACTGTCTATATGTAAGAGATAGTTCATTAATTACGTAGGGGGGTGGGGGGAGGGGGCAAAATCTCTAGACCCTTACAAAGGAAAAGGAAAGATTGAAAATTTAAAAATCACCATTACCTAATTGAAATGTAGAAAATATTTTATTTTAAGTTATTTTATACAAAATATTGTAGAACATTCATTACAATTATTTTATTATTAGTTTGATATATAATTATCCGCCGTTTGTTAAACAATACTCTATTTATTATGAAAAAAGCATAACAATTTAACAGAAACATGTTTAAATGATTACTCTGGCGCATATTCATCCTCGACTTCAATAACTGCTTCCCATTTGCTTGGCAGACGGTCGATTCGGTGGGCAAAGAAGTTTTGGTTCTTAGAGGCAAACCACGCTTTGACATTGGCCACCAAATCATCCAAAACCTCATACATTTTGTTTGCTTGCCAATTTTTCAGTGACCAATTAATGTTGTAGTCTGTAGGAAATAGCTCCCATCCCTTATTAGCGATGGATTCGACGACACGACACTCAACATGAGGACGTGCATTATCGTGGTGGAAAGCAATTTTGCTCTTTTTTCGCGGTCTTTTCGTCTGGATTGCAGCATGAAGGCTATTAAGTTGACCCAGGTCGATGCCGCTGTTGATGAATTTCCGTTTGCCGTTTTTGTCCGGAATCCGCCACTGTTAACGCTCATCATCTTCTTTCCACCAATAATAAATGCCTTTTGAAATGAATCCCAATGAATGACTCCACTTCTGTCCCACAAACACACCACATTGCCTTGTTGCAGTTGATGAGTTTAGGTATTCCTTTAGGGGTTTCACCCGGCGAAAAGCAAACGTTTCTTTTAACTTTTAGCACTTTGATAAAATGTTGCAATTTATATGTTTATTTATGAGTGGTTTATTAATTCTGGATACACCATTAGAGACACGGAACCATTGAGTGCTAGAGGAGTTTTAACACTCTGCACCCCCCCTCTCCCCCTCCCTCCAACAAAAAATCATATGGAATTTTTGTTAAAATAGCCAGGAATCTAATCTTAAATATCAAGATTCTTCAAGTCACTGATCAAATTTGATAAGATTTTTTTATTATTATCATATTAATTTTTAAATGCTAGGCATCGCTATTAAAATATGCTAGGGGTCCGAATTTCTTAGTTACGTCGAGAGGGGAGCACAGGGTGATGCAGGCCCAGGGCTTGGCCTCTGAATGGCGCCCCAAAATAAAATCGGAAAGGATGGTTTTCTGCATGATTTTAACAATTATTTAGTAAGAGTGGAGTCCGCGATAAGATCCTAATAAGTACACAGCGGCCCTGAATTTAATTACTTGTTGATGCTGAGGTTCGTGTCGAAAAACAACAATAAGGCTAATTCATAAAAATACATCAATTTATACTTGAATAATTAATCAGTCCACTGAATAGTAATATACTCTATATTTATATGTGGTGTAAATTCGCCCTTTTTTTCAGGATAGTTCTTCATACATATTAGTTAATCAATTTTGATTTGTTCCACAGCTGCCCTTTTGATTATGTCAAAGTTTTCGATGGAATGGATACTGAAGCAGCTGTAATCGGTACCTATTGTGGCCAGCAACGCAATTTGGTTCTTTATTCCTCAGAGTCCTCACTTTTAGTCACATTTGTTACTCTTCAACGAAATGCCAATACTCAAAATCGAGGCTTTAAAGGAATTTTCGAATTTAGTGAAAGTTTTGTCAAACTAGGTGAGTACTCAATAAAAAATAATAAACAAATCTACTATTATAAAGCGCTTAACGACGACGACGACAGCGTTATCTCTCTGATTGGCCGTGCTTTGGCGATAAATAAATACGGGAGAATTCGAAAATAATTTAAAATTTTCAAACAAAACTACTAGAAAGCTATTTGCCCTAAAAGGGTACCATATTTAAAAGGAGAGATATGACTAAATGCAAATGAACCCAAAATTTAGTGGAGGGAGAGTTCTTTCTTAAATGATTATAAATTATTTTATTAATTATTATGTATTATTATAATCCCTGATTAGAAAAACATTTTTGGCCTCGTCTCAATCTTGACAAAGCCAATTCCGTACCGGGGGGGGGGGGGGGAGAGAGAGAGATACCGATGTCCAGGGCGTGTAACCCCTAGCCAGCAAGATGCTCGCCAAAGGTGGGCTTCGCAGCTGATGTATTTATACTTTGCCATACGCGATATAAATAAGTATTGTAATCACACAGAAAAAATTGTTTTTCTTCCTAGTTTTTTTTTCTTCGAAAAATTTCAAAACGACTAAAACTATTATAAAAAAATTAACTCAATTCACTAAATCATTATTCAGCAAGGCCTAAGAAAGAGGTTATTATCGTGTACATAGAAAAAATGATTTTTATATCAAAATATTTTTACATTGAATCGTCTGATTAATCTATAATATGTATATAAGCGAAATACCACTCACTGACTGACTCAACACGATATCTCCAAAACTACTAGACCTACTGACTTGAAATTTTGAATAGAGGTTCTTTATAGCAGTTAATAAGTGATTTTACGAAAATCCACCTCTAAGGGGGTCAAATTGGGGGGTGAAATAAATAAATATCTGTGATTGGCTGATTCTATTGCCTCTTTTTTTGAAATTTCCTTTGCTTATAAGGAAACTTAAAATTTAAATTCTTCTTGAATGAACTTGAAATTTTACAAAAATGCAAGTTACCTAGTTTTTCAAAATCTTAATTTGTTTTAATTTAATTTTAATTATTTTAAGTTCTAAACATTTTTTAAATTTCTTTTAAAATAACTTAATTTAAAAACTGTAATTTAGTAGAATTGATAAAGCTATTTAAAAAATGTTTAGAACTTAAAATAATTAAAATCTTCAATGTCTTCAGCAATGGTTACCAATAATAATCGAAACGTTAAAAATTCAATACCAATTTAATTCAATATATTCGGAATTAGTGGTTTTCTTTATCTTTGGGCACCCTTTCCATCAATTCACTATTCACCAATTCACCAAGTTGTACTATTCCATCTTCAATAAATAACAATTTATTCTTCCAGCTATCTAATTAATTCAATTGCCTAATTTTAAACAGTAAACCAGTGAATAGAAATAATTTTATTAAAACTTTCGGCCGTTTCGAGACACTGCCTGCCAGGGCAACCTGCTCGGAGGGCCACCGAATATGTATACAAAATTTGGTTGAGTTTGATCGAAAGGGCTAGAGTTTTCATTTTTTGACCCCCCCCCCCCATTTTGGTGGTTATTTTCAATTTTTTTTAACAAAAATGTCAAAAATTGCATTCTATACAACTTTGCTTCAAATGAAATTTGCCATAGAGTAAACACTTTAGGAGTTGTTATCAAATAACTCCTAAGGAGACGGACATTCAGACGCTGGGAGGGTCATACGTACCTATATATATTTATATATAGAGAGAGAGACACAGGCACACATGCACTTTAGTAGTAAGAGATTTTAATAATTTGAATTTAAATCAACTACATCTATCGCATCAAAATTTAATGCGAATATTGTTGTTGTTTATTGGTAAAGTTTATCAAATTTATTTTTAGTTTTATTTATTTGTATATATTATGGTATGAAAATTAATTTTTCATTAAAAAATTCTCCCTCCTCCCCTGGCACTAGTCAGCACCTCCCTGGTTGGAAACTGCTGCTTTATATCATTCGCTGGAAAACATATTTTTCTAGAAACAAAATAATAACTTTTTAACCCGAAGGTTTGAGTATCTTTTTTTTGAAAATAAGATGGATATTTTTCAAAAATACAACTCACGGTATAAACCAAATAAATTAAGAAATAATTTGTACTATATATTATATATAATATTTATAAATATAAATTCTTTCTCAAAATAATAACTTTTACAGAAAATTATTTTGTCTATTTAATTTATTTGCTTTCCAAAGTTTTTTTCCCTATGATATAAAGGTATTTATTAGTTAAAATAATATTTCAAGAAAGGCTGAATAGAATAAAAAAGTGGCTACGTAAAAGCCCGTTTGCCAAGGGAAAATGACGCTAAAAATTTTAATTTAAAAGAAATCAATGTTGAATGTGCAAAAGAGAAGTTTTTGAAAAGAACAAACCCTTGAACAATGTTTTAGCAGTTCCTAACTGTAATAATAAAAAGTAGAAATCTGTTCGATTATATTTTTAGAACTTTTATAAGGTTCTTTAGAAGATTCCTGGATGAAATCAGTGAACAGATTAGATTTATCTTGGTGTTACAAATAATATTGTTTGCTTGCAGATTTCATTGGAAAGAATGACGGTGAGCACATCCGAGGCTCCGAATGTGATCAAAAAATTTTAAGTAAAAAAAAATCAAGTGGTTTTGTATTTAGTCCTAATTATCCATATCCATATTTTCCTAAAATTGTTTGTCGATATTTTATCTACGGCATGCAAGATTCCCAACACTTAGAACGAGTTCGTCTCAATTTCACCAAATTCGATATTCCAAAAGGAGAAAAAGGAGAGTAAGTAAAAAGATTATTTGCATATATTGTCTAGAATATATTCATTTTTCGTTCATTTTTTTAGGAACAAAAACTTAAATACAGAGTGGGACAGAGAATCTTGCTTATTTATAAATTCAATTAAGAAAAAGTACGGCAGATATATGTTTAATTCTTTGAACAGCATCAAGAACAACATTTAAATTTTATGTTTACACAATTTTAAATATGATATCAGGCAAATGGAGTTTTTGTTTGAGAAAATGCATGTGAAGCACTCCTTGTCACACTTGTTTTCTTCAATGATTAGGTTTACTTCCATTTTTCGGGATCTCTTAACAATCAGAACATCCGCTGTTGGGGCCCTGTTAACCCCAGACAACTTCATCACCTTCCCCTTCATCCACAAAGTGTAACTGTTTGATGTGAACTATCGCGAGTTGGAATAAATGGTCCATGGTTTTTTGAAGAACACTAACGGGCATTTTCGGTGACTTCTGACTGTTTTGTCCACATGATTCAGGAGTTTTTCCTCCTTGAGGGGCGATCTACACTGGCCGTGCTGGCCTGATTTAGCCCCCTGTGACTATTTTTTATGGGACTATCTAAAATCACTTGTCTACAACGATCGTCCTAGGACCCTGGCTCACCTAAAGAGTAACATTCGTCAAGCTGTCGCCAACATACCCGTCGATATGCTGGAAAGAGTTGAACGAAACTTCCAAGTTCGATTAACGCAGTGTTTTGAGAATAATGGACGCCATCTGCCTGATATCATCTTTAAAAGTGTAGAAACATAAAATTTAAATGTTGTACTTGATGCTGTTCAAAGAGTTCAATATATATCTGCCTTACTTTTTCCTTAATTGAATTTCAAAATAAGCAAGTTGCTCTGCCCCACCCTGCATAGATAATAATTAAATCTACGTTATTTTTAAAATAGTATTTACCCTTTTTTTTTTTACTTCGTTTGTTTTTTAATAAATTTTTACAGTTAATGTCACTTTATTATTTTCGGACTAGAAGGAATGTAGCACATTAATGGGCTATACTAATTAAATTTTCAATCTGTAACATAAATATAAATATGTATAAGGTAGGATTTAGCGGGAATGTTGTTCTTTTTACGGAAAAGGAGAATCACTCCTAACCCCACATTTTGTCATATTAAGCCAGAAAATAAGTCACAATTCTATTTCAACCCTTTTGATTCAATTTTAAAAAGAAGAATTTTCACAAAATCTTCAATTCTTAGAGTTTTTGCATTTATCTCGTAAAATATTGCCTAAAACAAAAAAGTATATAAAATATCATTAATTTCTGGATGATTTTTAGTAATATACAAGTATATCAGTCGAATAAATTTTCTTGGGTAGTAGGGAGTCTTGGATTATTTGAAGCATTACTTACACTCTCTTATTCGCCTTTTATCTTACCTTTTTTTCGGTTCCTAGAAATGGCACCTGTTCATTGTCCCGCACGATATTTTAAGTAATATTATTATATATTTATAAGATTGACAAAAAATAAAATAAAATTCAAGTCTATACCCAATTATATCTTATTATTATATTAAACGAACAATTCTTGTATATATATATATATATATACAATCGGTTTCTCGAAAACGTCTCTAACGATTTGGATGAAATTCACGGGTTAGGGGGTTTTTGGGTTGACAATTCGATCTGTCACGGTCTTATCTTCGGCTAAGTTCTTTTTGATGGGTTTTTTGTTAATTGAAATAACTATTCACATATATGTTTGTATTTTTTTAATTTGAAAACGATTCTCTCTTTTTAATTTTTTTCAAAATTTGACCCGTGAACCCAAATGAGAATTTTTTTATTTCGGGACCTTAAACACAAAAGGCTTCGTATCTTTCTGAATGTCAACCCAACCAACCAAAATGGGTGGAGGTCCACAAATTTTTATCCTCCACCCGGCGGGTCTCTTGCTAGCCTCCTCTAATCCTCATCCATCACTGACCCCTATCCTTCCCTCTAGACCAGCCATACTCAACCTTTTTTTTCTACGGCCCACATATATATTGTTGCTAAGTTACGCGGGCCGTAACATTATACACCATGTGGGAAAATGGTTTTACAGACCCCCCCCCCCCTCCCATGTAATAAATAAAACACAAAACATAAATAGATCCAAACGTTTATTTAAAAATTAGTGTGATACTTGATATTGACACAAATTCTTTAATATTTTAGACAAATCAGGTTTATAATTACTACATGCTACCCTCAATACGTCATCAAGGTGAGAATCTGTAAGTCGATTTCTATATACCTTTTTTGCGTATTTCATTTTGGAATAGGATAATTCACAGAGATAAGTTGATGCGAACAACGTGAGAAGCAGGTGGGCACATTTTTGTAGTCTTGTTTTTTTCTGGTACTAATTTCCAAAATTCGGTGTACTCCTTTCCCTCTCTCTTTTCTTTGAAAATAACTTCCAGATTCGTATCGTTCTTAAACTCGATAAATTCATCGAATAGCCTTGCATAATCAAATCCCAATGCAGCTAGTTGTGTTATAGTTGCTGTTTGTACGTGCCAGAGATTTTCTACAAGCAACAAACAATTCTTGATGTACAACGTAAATCCTGAAACCTGCTCTTAAATTCCTTGGATAAGGCAGCTAAATAATTAGACAATATCGTATAGTTTTCTGGAGAAATAGATATACCATCTTGTTTAGCTTTTGTTACGGTTGGGAAGTTATGCGATACTTGGTTCTGTATTTCTTCGCAATATATTTTTAATTTATTTGCGAAGTAATTTTATTTTCACCTTGTAAGCCACGATTAAGTTCACAAAATTGTATGCTGCCATCTAGCAGAAAGAAGTAAAATAGCTCAAAATTAGTTCCAAATTTCGTACCACTTTGAGGGCGCTTATTTGAAAACACAGTCTTAAATAACCAGATTTTTATAAAGCACCTTCCTGATAATAAGTGCGTTTCGGGCCGCACATAAAAGCTAAGAGGGCCGCAGGTTGAGTATGGCTGCTCTAGACCCACCTCCGATCATCATTCACCCCGCCAACCCTATACATGTCCTCTGGACTCTCTCCACTTCCCCTAACTCTCATCACCCTCCGAACCCCACGAATCCGGGTGGAGGATTAAAATTTGTAGACCTCCACCCATTAGAAAGTACATATATCAATAGAAAAAAAGTTTCACTTTTGTCGGGCATGGATTCCACGCACACATTTTTTTTATTTAATTCTGAATCCAAATAAAAATCGACCTTTTTATCAGAATTTTAAATTAAAAATAATATTAATATATAACTGAAGCAAAAATATATACATATATTAATAATTCTTAAATTATACAAACGTACATGAGAAATTAATACTAGAATTAGATTATACACACTGATAATGGAATAACATGTCATATTAAAAGTTTTTGAAATTAGAGTTTTTTATGTAAATTTTTCTTCTCTTAGATATCTATGCTCAATTTAAATAAAATATTCTAACATCTAGTCTTTGAGTTACTTGCTCATTTTTAAAATTTTGATTAATTTTAAATTTCGAAAGATGGAACTTTTTAACTACATTTTTAATAATCTAATTTAAAATTATTTAATGATGCATTTTACAAAAGAGTATCCAATTTTGTATTTTAGCTTAGCTGAGAACAATCTCGGTACGTGACAAACCATCGGTCTGAACAAATTATGGAACTCAAATAAAAATTACAATTTTAAATCATTTTAATTTAAAGATGTATCTTTCATTTTTTTTGAATAAATATCTATTAATATTGTACCATTGTACCTAAATACAGACATATATTTTTTTTAATATCTGGATAAGAAACTAGATTCTTAAAAAAGTATCTGAATGCAGTATCTAGCTACTTAATAACACTAATTATTACAGCAAAATCTCTTAGTTCCAATTACAGGAATTCGAGCCCTGCTAAAGAATTGGAAAGAGAACAATGACTTTTTGTTTACACGAATGGAAATATTTTATTCAATGTTCTTTCGAATAATTTTTATTTTATTGTATTTTGTTGTACATACTCCTTGGATAAAAGATTGCATGCATTGGAAATACAAATTTATTTGAAGTTCTTAAAAGTAAGAATTACAGAATTTTATTGAGATTTTATTTGCTCTTTTCAGCTGCAGTGATGGTTATCTGAAAATTTACTTGAAAGGGCAAGAAGCAACAGATTCCTATGATAAGTTTGATCATGAGATGTGCGGCGATGAGAGCAAACCAAAAGAGGTAGTTTCAGACGGTCCGCGTTTGGTCATGGTTTTCTCAAGTGGGGAACTCCAAGGCCGGGGTTTTAAAGCCAAGTACACCTTTGAAACAGGTAAATGTATCTCAGCAATAATTTAATATCATTATTAGCACTTAAAGGATTATTTAAATTTCTTGAAAAATGGGTCTACTGGGAATGTTATTTGTGCATTAAACTCGATCTCATCTATCTTGACAACTTTTGTTTCCAATGAATTGTGGTCATTAAAGACAATGTCATTTGATGGACCAGAGATATCAATAGCAGTGGTTTGCAGTCCATGGATGCTGTGGATGGGGTGAATCCCTAAAATTTCAAACATTTATAGTATTTTCATAAATATATGTATAAGATCGACTTCAAAATTTCAGGTGGATCTTTAAATTTTCAAATTATTATCCGTTATTTCAAATATTTCTATAGAAAACATTTTTTGTTTTGAAAAGTACCTATTCTCGAAATGAAATAAAATTGTTGCATAGTTTCAGGGGCGAATTAAAATTTATTGATTTTTCCCAAAAGGGTGCGGATAGAAGGTTTGAAGCCCCTGCTTGGTAGATATATCTTCCAGTTCAAGCATATCAAAGACGGGTCCAGACGAGTTTTAGTCGAATAAAAATTGTACTCGCTGAGGAACTATTAATAATACAAAAAAGGAATAAATAAAGATGATTAGATAATTTTTGGACTAATCCATTTCTAGAGCGAAGATTAAAATAAAATTTCAAAAAAATGAAGGGTATTTTTTGGACAGCATCCACTGGTTGAAAAGTCACCAACCGAAGAAGCTGAAGTGAATATAGATTATCCGCTATGTTATTTAATCAATTAATAAAACATATAATGTTAAATTAGAAAAAAATAACGAAAAAATCTATGATGCGGTTATTGATAAATTTTGTAAATAGGAGCAAAGAATAAAATAAGATCTATTTTTTGGACATTATTCGCTTGTTGAAAGGTCACTGCCTGCCACTGCTAAACAGCATTAGACATTCAATCTGTTAAATCAAAATTTGATTGTCCCTTCTTTTGACCATGACAGGCTTATTCACTATTTGCTCTAGCAAAGGATATACTGTACATCAAAGCCAATCACAAATCCAATTGTCAAGTCCTTCCTTTAATTCAACTTGTCAATTGAATCATTTGTAATATCATTTCAAGAGCGAATCCTATTGCAAATTGATATTATTATTTTTCTTATCGAATAATAGGGTAATTGGATGCTAATTTGAGAGTATAAAGCCCTTGTCAACGTCCCCCAATGGGTTCTTCCTTTCTTCTATTATTTAATTGGATTCAAAAAGATTGCAAGCAATCATCAATGAGAAATGGCCTTGTCTAATTTTCTTGATCCCTTGACTCATCACTAGAGCGCAAAAAAATTCCATCTTCTCCGGAAAAAAGTCTCGCTTTTTTGCATAAATAGTCTGCAAAAAGTCTGTTTTGTTCAAAAAAGTCTCTAAAATGTCTTTAATTTTGTAGAAAAATAGTCTCTGAATTTTTTTCCTTATCAATTTCATGTATGTTGACAAAAAATAAATAATTTTTAGATGAATTGTTTTAGAAAAAGGAAATAAATATAATATAAATTATTAAATTTTATAAAATAATCTACTGAAACATAGAACTACAAAATTTTATAAAAAATAAAATAAAATAAAATCGACTTCAAAAAATTAAATGCAATAAATAGAATAATAAGAACTCAAAAATCAAATGAAATGCGCTAAAAGGTATAAAATAATTATCTAATTTAGTTACAAATAAACGATGAAATATTAACATGAAATCACTTTTTGAAGTCGGTGCCAAAAATATACGTTTTATGAATCGAACTCGTCGGATCTTACTTAGTACGTTTGGCGGGTACGCTCGCTTATATAGTTATTATTAGTGACTTAATATAATACCTTGCATGCATCTCGTAAGAGAAAGCGTCGGGCGAATGAATCAGAAAATGATAATAAAATTAAATTCATTAATAGAGAAATTATCTCGAAACATTTGAGGGTTTTAAATGAATGTTTTAAGATTTTTTTTATAAAAGATTTTATTTATTATAATTTCGATTATTTGCTCATAATAATTGGAGATTTCCGTTATTTCGTCATTGATTATATCATCAGAACTTGACCAAATTAATATGGGACCACCCCTAAGGTATCCCCTTTCCAATAAAAAAGAATCATCGGAATCGGCCCACGTGGCAAAAAGCTCTCGCTGAACATACATAAAATAAACAAATAAATAAATACTTAGGTATCTTGACTATCTTGGAGCTATACTGATCCAAACACAGAAAGAACCATTAAAATCGATTCATAAACAAAGAAGTTCAATTTTTAATCGACTAAAACTCCTCTGGACTTGTCTTTGATCTGCTTGAACTGGAAGATATACCAGTCAGGGACTTCAAACATTCTATCCGCACCCTTTTTAGAAAAATCAATAATTTTAATTCCCCCATGAAACTATGCAACAATTTTATTTCATTTCGAGAACCAATTTAGGGACTTTTCAAAACAAAAAATGTTTTCTATAGAAATATTTGAAATAACAAATAATAATTTGAAAATTTAAAAATCCTCTTGAATTTATGAAAGTACTTAATCTAAATGTTTGAAATTTTAGGGAACCGCCACATCCACAGCATCTATGTAGCTCACGCCACTGATATATATATATTTACTACAATTCTCATCTGACTGATTCTTTGGGGAATCGAAACAGATGAATTTTGTTCAGATATTCAACAATAAATTTTATTTAGAATGTTTATATGTTGTTAACATTAGATGAAAGCGAAAGTTAAAACTTTTATCCGGTCACTGCCCTATTTTGGTGCAATTGGGACCAGACTCGTTTTGATAGTGAACCAAGAGTTGAAAAAAAGATACAGGACCCAGCCGGGTATGATCCGACATCTTCCGCGTTAAGCCCGCAGATGCCTTCTCCATTTAGGCGATGGATCCCCTGACTAGATCCTATAATCAAATCTTATATATACCTATATATATATAACTATTATTTATTTGTTTGAGACTACGAGTATAGGCTTGGCCTTCATCATCAGTCTTTTTTTAATTATAAATATTATTTTTCGTGGGGTCAGTATTGCGTCTAACTGGCTACTCGGATTAGTAAGAAAAACATTTTTCACAAAAATGTTTCTAGCTCTTTATAACTAGTTACTTAATAACGGCGATAAAACCTAATAGTGAAAGAATAATAGTTAATAGAAGATAGTAGATAGGTATATTTTTACGAAAAATAATGAAATTTTTCTTATGTCTAGAGTATCGAATTCCTGGGACGGCTGCGCCTGATGGAAGTTGTTCATTCACCTATCGCAGCTCGAGCCGGAAAAAAGGAGAATTTAACTCGCCTCGATATCCGAGCAATTACCCAAGTGAAACGAATTGCACCTATTTGTTTCTAGCTACTCCTAACGAACAGGTGTCCCTTGTCTTCGACCACTTCAAGGTGCGAGCCGACACAGCGAATACCTCAATCGGCTCTTACGGGTATCTATCACCAGCAAGTGGATGATTACTATATTCACTGCTCATTTAAATTTTTAATTAAATTTTGATGTAAATAAAATTTTTTAAAATTTAAAATATATCCCTAATTGTTTTACAAGGTTTTTAAATTAATATATTAATCTTATATTATAAAATGAGCAATTCTTGTATAATATATATTTATATAATATCCAATCGGGTTCTCGAAAACGGCTCTAACTAAACTCCCTAAAAATTTGGTGTACTTATCAAGTATCATAAGTTATTAGTTGTGTCAAATTTTTAATCCGATTGAAATAAAGGAAGGGGATGTAAATTAGTCATGTCGCAAAATAAATATTTTAATCGTTTTTATCTCGTCTTCAGTAAGTCTCAGAGTCTTGAAATTTGAAACTTAAGCTATCTAGAGGCTACAAGAAGTACCACAAGATTTTGACTAAAATAGAAGTACCGGAAGTTGATGTTTACGTACGTAAGAATGTACCCCCCTGCGTTTCTCAACTATAAATCTCAGAACTGCGAAATTTGAAACTTAATCTCGATATAGGCTATAAGAGGTACAGCGCGGAAAGGTTCGAGGTCGCGGCCAGTCATGTCACCGTTTTGGCCGCGACAATTTCGTGGAAGGGGGTCTGGTGTCCCCGGTCCTATAGGGACCTGCGCGCCCTGGGTGTCTGCAAAAATACTCTTAATAAAATGACGCTCAGGGCGATGATAGGCTCTATTTTTAATTTCTCCACTTTCATGAGGCGGACCTTTAGGACGGGGCCCGGCCAAAATTAAATAATGAACTGAAAGACTCTCTATGAGCTGTTGCGGGGTGTGTTGAATGCCCCCAATTATCTGGCCTCGTTCCTAAAGAGATGTGTACATAATTTTAAATTTTTAACAAACTTGTAAATAATTTTAATTTTAACTTTTCATAATGTACATACTAAAATATTTGTTTAAGACCGCCCATTTAACTTTAGTGGATGTAAGCCACAACATCTGGCATAATTTTTTGACGGCTGGCGTTTTTTGTATACAAAATGTAAACCTTTTCTTTTTCTTGTAAAGGGCTGCCCCCCTCTGCGTGGCGCAATAAACACAGTCAATTGAAATCAGAACACCGGAAGTGGACATTTACATGAAAGTTTTTCGTTTTTTTTTTTATTTTCTCAAAAACGCCACTAACGATTTTGCTAAAAATGGTTTTACTTATCAGGTATCATGTGTTATTAGTCGTGAATAGATTTTAATCCGATTGAAATAAAGGAAGGGGGTGTAAATTAGGAGTGAATTAAAATAAATAATCTAATCGTTCATACCTCGTCTTCGGTAAGTCACAGAGCCTTGAAATTTGAAACTTAAGCTATTTAGAGGCAAAAAGTTACCGAGCATCGCTCGGTGCCCCAGGCACTTTCTAATTAAAGGAGGAGTAAGGGAAAATAGTGAGGCTTGTGCAAGTTCACTCAAGCTTATATATTCTTGATATGATAGTATTTGTTTTTTCAGCTCTTCCATTTGTCAAGAAGATTGGCTAGAAATGTATAACATGTATCGAGACGGAACTGAAAAGTTAATAGGTCGTTATTGTGGCATGACCGCTCCAGGGCCAATTGAATCCAATGTGGGAGCCTCCGGTGTCAAAATATTACTTCATTCCGACCATGAAGGAGTTTTTAGTGGATTCAAAGCTCGATACACCTTTGAAGTGGCCAAATCAATTTTCGGAGGTCAGAAATGAATCATTTATGTATTTTATATACTGTTTTAATCAGTGATTTAGCAGTAGCGTAGAATCCATTTTAGTCTTGTTATACGGGCTAACAATTTCATAAATTTAAATAAAAAGCCTACATATTTATATATAGAATAAATATAGGCCAGCAATGTATTGACAACGACGGCTGCCATTTGTCTGATATAGTGTTTAAAACACATTAAAAAAAATTCATTTTATGTTCTTTTCAAAAATATATTCAGTTTCTTCTAGTTAAAGTTCATTTTTTTATACCTTTTCAAAATGTGGGAGATCTTTATGCCCCACCCGTATTAGGTACCTACCTATTTCTAAAACTTTTTCGTACCTTAAATTTTTTAAATACCTTTGCGTAAACACTAGCGATGGTTGTTCTAAACTCTGTTGTATTAAAATTAATGAGCTTTGTTGAAGATTTTTAAAGTAATTGATCAAAATGTTCTCTATACGCACGGCGGGCTGCGTTACCCGGGTCATTTATTAAATGGGATTTTTCCACTGCTTAAAAAATTAATACATTAATTAAGAATTATTTATAAGAAAATAATATTTTGAAATATAATACTCCTAATATTTGTATATTTATATATTTTATAATTATATTTATATATTATATATGTACCTATATTTAAAAGTTAATTTCTTTTACAATACTCACTAATATATTTGGATTGTTTTAGCAGATTGTGGGAGTAATTTAAGCTCTACTTCTTTAGAATATGGGGTAATATCTTCTCCTAATTACCCGGCCAATTACGACGGACCTACTAAAGGATGGGCTAGTAAAACGTGCAATTGGTATGTGAATGCAAGGCCGAAGCATAAAATTCTCCTATATTTTGATTTCTTCGCAGTGGAAGGCGAACCTTCAGGTAATCTTATGAAATGTTCCTTTTTTAACAGACACTATGAAGTATTTTTTTTAATTAGGTATCTGTTTCAATTTGTAAACTACTTTTTCTAATGAGACATTGAAGAAATAAAACAGTTTTTTTAATTCTTCTCTTTATTTCAAGGGTGTCCAACCCATGTCCAACACAAAATCCTAAACTTATGAAAAATTTAGAAATTTTTTCAATACTTTTTATTTAAAAAATTGTTACAAATTCATTAATTAATGTACCTACACATATAAGAGTCTTTAAAAATAAATTTATTTATTTGTTTCCCAATTTAAATTGGGTTGGGGAATGAGTTCGTTCGGTTTTTTTCAAAGAGCTTTCTTTAAAAAAAAAACAATAATTATAACAATAAATTAATCAATTATGTATTCGCCGTTACTGTTTACAACCTCCTCCCACCTCTCGACCAATTTGTTGATGCCGTTCCGCCAAAAATCGCCCGGTCTGGTGTCGAAGAAGTTGTTGAGCCAGTTTTTGAGATCCTCTTCGTCGTCGAAGGTAACACCCCTCATTTGATTCAACAAGGATCGGAAAAGGTGATAATCTGTTGGCGCAAGGTCAGGAGAGTACGGTGGATGTTGAAGAACCTCCCATTCGAGCTCTTGGAGTGCGGTTTTGACGACTTGTGCAACATGGAGTCTGGCGTTGTCGTGGAGCAAGATGACTTGGCCTTGTCGGGCAGGTTTTTTTAGTCGCATAGCCTCATTTACGCTGCGTAGTTGGGCAATGTAGAGCTCCTTGTTGACTGTTGCGTTCCTTTCAAGCATTTCCCAGTGTATCATGCTTTTCCAGTCCCACCAAACGCAGATCATGGTCTTTTTCGGATGGAGATCTTGCTTGACTATCGGCGTCGGCGTGTCTCCTGGGGCCACCCACTCCTTTCTTTGTTTCATATTGACGCACAGGCACCATTTCCCATCCCCCGTGACGATTCGGTACAAAAAGCGCTGTTTATGACCGCGTATTGCTCGATGGTGCGCAAGGTGTTGAGCAGCGATTTGAAGAGTATTATCTTTGTTGACTTCGTTAAGCTTGTGAGGCACGCAGGCTCCGAGTTTTTCGGCAAATCCCATTGAGTGAAGATGATTGAGGATCGTCTTATGATCGCAGTTCATTTTTTCGGCCAATTCACGACTTTTTGGCGACCATCTTCCTTCAAAAGTGCCTTGAGATGCTCCGCATCGAATTCTGCAGGTCGTCCGCTGCGAGGCATGTCTTTGAGGTCAAAGTCGCCGTTTTTGAACTTCGCAAACCATTTATGTGCTGCGCGCTCACCTATGACACCTTCTCCATACACGTTGCATATATCACGAGCAGATTCAGCTGCTTTTTGACCGCGATGAAAATCGAAGAAAAGTAGGTGTCAAAAATGCTGATTTTTGCCACCTGGTTATTCCATTTCTAAGCGTGGAAAATAGGAAAAACTAAAAATATTCGAAAAAACAAATAACACAGTCTTGTAGAGCAGAAAAGGCACTGTCTAATGAATACAAACCCTTTGCTCAACAATAAACAAATCCTTTAAATAATCCTCTTTGAAAAAAAACCGAACGAACTTATTCCCCAACCTAATACATTCTTACCTAGACAATCTTTCTTTTAGTTGATTATAATATCTTGTTTTTTCTGTCTATTATTAATAATACTAATTGAACATACGAACGCTTGTTTATTATTATTTTCTTGTTTATTGTTTACTTTTAAATGTATAGTATGACTTCCACATATGACATCAGTCGTTCGATGATATTTGTCAAAGCGGATATCATTATTGTACATTATTAACTGATTTTTGCTTAAAAACTATCGTCAGAATAAGTATATTTTATGTGCGGCCCGAGATAATTTTATTTCTTCAAATATGGCCCAAGGATGCCAAAAGGTTGGACACCCCTGCTTTATTTAATGATTATTAATTTATTTATTTTTTATTTTTTTACTTATTGACTGTTTATTATTATATCAATTTTAGAATAATTTGATGATAATAACAATAATTTGTTAAATTTTCTTTTAGCCCGTGGATGTCCAGCTGCTGTGGTTCGACTTTGGCATCAAAATGATGGCGCTCCTCTTGAATTATGTGGAGAAAAAGCTCAAGACAAATGGCAATATTTAAGCGAAGGAAATTCTATGCGTATTACGTTAGTATAATCAAAATAATATTATTAATGAATAAACTTTTCCGCGTTCGTACCCCACCTAATGTAACTCTCATCGGCCATTTTTAATCAAATAATAATTTAAATCAGTGTTTCTCAAAGTGTGTTCCGCTAAACCCTGGGGTTCCATGAAAACGCGCCAAGGGTTCCGCAAAAAATTCACGGAAGGTGAAAAAATTCTAGCGTTCAAAAGGAAGATGCAGTTTTGGATTAGTTGTGTGAATCCCATTCCCATAACAACGCTTTAAGGTAGTTCTTTCGCGACAATCCAAACAAAAAGTTTTAGCCTCGTAACCACTCTATACATATGAACGGTACTAAAATTTTAGGTTATGTTTTTTAACGTGACTGTACTTCCCACACTACTATATTCTCTTTATGAATGGATCGTTTTCAAGCGATTGTTCTTATATCCCCCCACTCAAAATAATCGCCCAAATATGTTTTTTTTCTTATCAAAACTACGAGGTAAATAATTTAAAAAAAAATTTTAAGTTACTCCAAATATATTATTCTAACAAATATTAGTTTTTCATCAAGATGGTGAAAGTACTTCAATGAAAAAAAAAAATAATGATCATTTTCCCACTCTTTCCCAATTTACCATATGTAAAAATTTCATTTTTAATTGCAATTATTTCATGTTTGGTGTGGTAAATCCTCTTCAAATTTTAACAGTGTGTTTATTATGATTTTAATGACTTATATTCCAAGTTTCAAAGACTTCTTGAATTTTTGTATTTGTGAAAGAACAACCTTAACTCGAATCACAAGATTGTCGGGTTTAATTCTTACCCTCCAAACGGAAAAGGGTTCCGGCTTCGAAAAAGTTTGAGAAACACTGATTTAAATAATTTAATGGTTTAATATAAAATTGAATTGCAAAGTACATTACCCCAAAGATAGATGTATAATAAATATTTTATTTGAAAACTAAATAAATTTCAAGTAAAAGTTGGTTCATTCCGACTTTTCAAAGATAAATTAGAATTGTGTCATTTTTGTCAATCGGAACAATTTTTTTTTAATGCTTTCGAATGCAAGAAGGTGAATTTGAGAACATCTCAAAATAAAATGAAAAATTAATATAAAACTTTTCTATTACATTAAAAAAATAAGATAATCAAAAACTACATATACAGGACGTACAAAAATTGTACCTACCTACCTGGTTGCTCATTTTTGGATTCTACATATCAAGATGAACAAAAAATATTATATAAAAATGTTGATTTGAACTACGTTTCCTTCTGACAGCCATTATGATATTAAAAAAAAATTTAATCCAAGTTCATTTTACTTTGGTAGTAGTTGAATTTAATTTTACTCAACAAATTTATATCTCAAGATCGGAGTAAGTAATCTTGGTAATATTTGATACACTTGCTTACATCTTACATCATTTCTCTCAAGTAAATAACAACAAAATATAGATAGCCTTGTGGCGTGTTGGATCAAAGTAAGGAAATATTACAGGTTCGAATCCTGTCGAGTGCTTATTCATTTTTTCCAAAAATAATTAAATAGTTCTCGATATGCAGAATTAACTACTAGACTATTAAATATAATTATTTAAAATTTCACGATTCCCTTGAATTATACACTAAAAATATATATTACAAAATGACGGTCAAGTCTGTTGAATCATTTACACCATATCAATCCTTAGTTTTCATCAAATTACTTGTACATTTCATATGCCAAAATTTACAAAATAACGGCTTTTCTTTGAAACTAATAAACGGTATTTTTATTGGAAACATGATTGCACTTTTTAAATTTGCGAACTCTTTTATTTCATAAAGATAAGAGTAAATAGATATTTTATTTAATATGGATTTACTATGAGTTAAGGATACTGGGTCACTTATTTCACATTAAAATTAAAAAATTAAAAGATATAAATTTTTTTTCTTTTTCAATATATATATTTCGGGCTATCAACCCATCTTCAGGAAATACAGAAGGTAACCTTCTGTATTTCCTGAAGATGGGTTGATAGCCCGAAATATATATATTGAAAAAAAACATTTAATCTTTTAATTTTAATTAATGTAAATGTGATAGTATCCTTAACTCATAGTAAATCCATATTAAATAAAATATCTATTTACTCTTATCTTTATTAAAGATGTTTCACCTTGCACCAACACCACAATCTCTACTGATTATCTTTTATTTCACCCTATATATAAATATTACAATATTAAAAATTAGTTATCTTTGACAAAATTGCTTCATTTAAATCTATTCAAATTTGTCAATATATATTAATAAATAAAAAACCAGAGTATTTGAATTTTTAAAATTATTTTTTGATTTATTAATTATATTCAATGAATTGTTTCAGATTTATTTCCGCTGATAAATCAGTGGGTGCTCAAGGCTTTCATGCCGTTTGGACTGAAGTACAAGATGACTCCGATTGTAATCAATTTTCTTGTGCCAAAACTAGCTACTGTATAGCAGACAGACTTAAATGCAATTCAGTAGCCAATTGTGGTCAGGATGATGCCAGCGATGAGCAAAATTGTGAGTCGCTAGGAGTGCTAATACTTATCGTAAAATATTTTTCACTAGGATTCTTTTTATGAACTATTTTTTATATATCCTTGAAAAAATTACACTTTGATCCTAAAAACTCCATTAAAAAGGAAAAAATTAAATTATGAACTTTGGAAAATGCTTCTTGCTTAAAAAATTCAAATTTCATTAGTTTATGATTATTTCAAATATAATTTAATTGAAGTGTGAAAATACATATTTTACTAATGAGAGTTTATAATGGGAATTATTTTTTGTGTGATTTTTTTATTTTTTCACCAACGTTTCGTCGACTTCTTCAGGATTTCAAATAGTTAGGTACATCACACATTCGTCTAAAATACATTATTTTTCTTTATCTCTGTTACCAATGAGCGTCAAAAATTCAAAAATTCAAAAAATTCGGCATATTCACATAAACAATAATTAGATAAACAGTTTCAGAACCTATACAAACAGAATCAGACAACACAGTTTTAGAACAATAGAACGATATAATTTTATTTATCATTTTTACACATAGGAATATCAAATTCAATTTTAAAAGCAAATTGTTCACACACTGTATGGACGTGAAACTTTTTTAAGTAGGATAGATTAGATTAGTTAAATTAGATTGGAGAAACATTAAGAAAGATATTGAAGGAGGCCTCTTAAATGTGGTGCTATAGGAGGATGTAGAAAGTTAAATGGGTAATTAGAATTACTAGTGAAAAAGTTTGGCTTAGGATTAGGGAAATAGAAGCCTGTGGAAGAATTTGGTTAAAAGAAGAACTCAGATGAAGGAATCACAGGGGGTAGATATTTTGGAGGGTGACGTAGCTAAGAAAAGATGTTTATATTTTCTTTGATTATGATGTGACTAGAGATGTGAAAAAATTGGCTTGGACCAGATGGAGGCTAGCAGTTTCGTTGAACCGTTCTTGAACGGATGACTTAATGTTATGTTCAAACACAACTGTAGAGAGATTATGAACTCTAGATGACGTCATCAACTTACATCTGCATGATGAAACCAACAAGACAGGCATTTGTCATGGGGATTATCAATCAAAAGTCACAAATTGCTTTGTAACATGTGCTTGATATAACATCTTCCTTTATCTTTATTAAAAATAAAAACATTAAATAAATTTTTTCTTCACTTATTACTCCTAATCAATTAACAGTCAATTGATAATAACATGTCTTTAACTAACAGCATGAATTTCTTCGTGTTTTTATACACAGTTCTGATTAATTTTTTCCTTTGATTCCTGATTTCATCTATAAAACCTTCCTTAGCTCGATATTTTTCAGCCTTATATATATTATCTTAAGATTTTTTATCACTCTTCTAGAAACAATAAAAGATCTCACCAAGATCCTATATTCACGTTCTCATCACTAAGCATGTTACATATTTCTCTGTTTTTTTTTTGTTTTGTTTTTTTGTTGATATGTCTTCTAGCGTTTCACTGATTGATGTCTTGTAGCCATTGTCCATTAAAAAGGTATGTGCTTGTCTTGCCGTATCACACACTTTCTTCGGCTATGCTGTGTCTGTCTGTTGTGCTCCACACATTCTTGGAGGTTTCTCTATGGTCTATGTTGTGTTTGTCTTGTCAGGTGGCGGCGGGGCCTCTGGGCTCTCGGCTGGGCCTCTGTTTCCCTTGCTTCTCCTATCACTCTGCTTTAGGAGCCTCTTCTCATGATGAGGACCACGTGAGTCTATAGAGACAAAAACAAAATCGTTAATTATGAAAATTTCTGCTGGCCCGGTGCCTCTAAATCGCCTCGCCGCGCCTCAACTTGTCACTTGCACTGAAATCTATTGATTAAAAGCACCTTATCACTTTTAGACGGGACAAGCACACCTTCCCATCAAAAAGAGTATTAACACGTCAAATGTTTGTGAATACATTGAAAACAAAAATTCGCACTCGGGACTTGCATTGAAATCACCTTGGCTCATTAAATTCGATAAAATATACATTCACTTTCATTTCAATCATCATGTTTGATTTCATTTTATTTTTTACACTTCATTTTAGTGAAACTACCTTTTTTACTTTAGTTTGTTCATAGCCCTACAATAACAAGTCAAAGAATTTCTAATTATCAAAATTTATATAAATTAATCTGTTTAACAATTATGCAAGAAATAATTATTTTAAATTATTCTTATTAATGGTATATCACTCGCATTCATAATAAGTATTAATTAAAACAGGAATAGCAGGAATTGGACAATAAATAAAAGACAGTTTTTATTAAATGGACCAGACTTTTCGTCGATTTATTTCGACTTCCTCAGTGGCTAGAATGACAAAATAGGAAATCAGAAAAAAAATTATAAATACATTGATTACAAATAAATTTAAATAAAGAGAGTTATAAATACCCTATTTTACCAATCTTTGTCAAAAGACAATTCCAATATGCGACGAAACATGTTAATCTTTTTTATTATAACTACAATATATTATTGGCCTCAATTATTCAACAATCTTGAACCTTTTTTCTCCTTTCAACAATTAAAAAAATCAAAATTCTTATAAAAATCCTTTATCTTGTTTTTTTACTTTTAAACAGAGAAAGCTCTTGCAATTGAATCTAGATATCCATATATATAAAATTCCTCGAAGGGGTTGAAAAAAATCGACGAAACGTCTGGCCCATTTAATAAAAACTCTGTTTTTTATTTATTGTCGAATTCCCTGCTATTACTGTTTTAATTAATTCTTATTAATTTCGATGCCTCGCCATTCAAAAATTCTCAATTTGAGGCCAAGACAGTTCAACATAAAACAGAGGCGGCTCGTGATTGTAAGCAACGATGGGGTTGTGGAGTGAAGTAAAGTGAATGTTAGAAGGCCCCATTAAGTTAGATGTAACTCGAAAAGGCTGCAATAAAAAAAATACAAATTTTAAATATGATTTAATTGGTTCAGGGCAAATAAATTGCCAAGTTTGTCTAAGTTTGCACAATTTATTTTCGTAAATATTTATTTTGACTAAATAAAAATGGATAATGAAAAAAAAAGATTTAACGAAAAAGTTATTTTCAAAATCCTCGCCTGAGCTTTTAACAATCATTGATAGCACTCAATTTCTATAATAAATACAAAAGAGTTACAATAATGGTAGCAAAATTGTCATTTCATTAGTTGTAAATCAACCAGGAGGGGAAGAAATACAGTTTTAACGAAAAAATAAGGCAAACACGTAAGTAAGAAGAATCGGTCACGCTTACCAAGATTTCCGTATCTAATTTATATCGCTTTTGCTGAAATAGAAAAAAAAATATCATCAGTGGAAACGAATATTTTCAAATCGTCATTTTAATCAAAATTAAGTTTAAAAAATTCATGTGATTCTACTTAATGTATTTGATTTGAAATCTGCGATTGCAGATCCATACATATTTGTACGTACAAAAGCTTTCCGGATTTCTCAAAACGGCTTGGGGGAAACACAAATTGAAGTAATTTTAATGAAAAAAATTGATATGATGGTTTCAAATAAGGGAGAAATTAATATGAAGTCGTGTGGTCAGAGCCATGGCGTGATACTACGGCGCCCGGTGCGAAAGAATAAAATGGCGCTCCCCCCCCCCCCCCCCCGTCTTATATTTTTGTATTAAAATAGAATTTTCAAAAAAATAAATAAATGTAGAAATATATTTTTATACAACTAGGAATATATTACTTTTACACTTTAACTTACACTTAAATATTCTCAAAAACGGAATGTAAAATGCAACAAAAGTCTCATGTGTGTGACTACTAATAGGCTCAACTGAAAAATCATCTTTGAAATATATTGGAAAATTATAGAATTATACAAAATTAAATTACTGGATTTCTAAAAAATTTTTCAAGGTTAAAACGGCATCTCTATTGTTCGCCACTTTTATCGTTCTGCGCCTTTGTCTTCCGACACCTTTATCGTGCGGCATCTTTATCGTTCGGCGCCTTTATCATTCGCCGCCTGGTGCCGGGGCACCGCTGGCACGCCAGTTGAATTAAACAAGTGCTTTTGCTGAGATTCAAACTTTGTTAATAAAATAAACTTATCGAAATTCAGATATGTATATTAATACCTTTCTCAATACGAGAATTTGTCCCCCCACCTCCATGTAATTAAAGAAAAACTACATAAATAGATCTGAAAAAGTTTTACGTTAGTTTAGTAAAATTTCATTATGTTATTTTGTCAAAGCAAGCGACATTTGACACCGATTTTTCAGCCATTTCTACTTTATAATTTCAATTTATTTTATGTACAACAATTTTGAATTACTTTCCGAATAAATTCTGTTAAATAATCTGACATAATTTTCTGTAAATAATAATAAACTTGCAATAAAACTAAAACCGTTTTATAGGCATCAGATCATAATATATAGAAGAAATATTCAAAGTAATATTCAAATTTGTTATTTGCTTCATCTCACGAGCCGCTAATGTCAGTAAATTTCAGAATTCCCCGTGGTCATTTTTATTCGTTTTAATTCAATCAAAGCGCTATGTTTTGAACAGGAACCGATTTTACAATGATTTCGATCATTTTGTGCTCTTGATTACATGTTAACTTTTATTGAATGCAAATCCAAGATGAGGTAAGGCAGGCAGAGAATGCTTCATTGAAATTAGTTTCACTATTAGAAAAACAAATTGTAGAGTATTTTTAAAATTCAATTAAAAAAAAAAAATTAGTTGTTAAATTTCAAATTGAAATCTCTGACAGCATGTTCTTTTATCTCGAGTATTCATGATTATGAAATATTAATTTCCATGGATTTTGAAATTAAATATGCCTTTTTGGATCTGATTCAAAGGCGAGCTTAAAAATTGTTTAATCTTGCTAGCCCTCTATGGCCTTTTACCCGATATGTCTTGGCCATTTATCTTGTAGAATATAAATTTTTTCGAGATCACAATTCGTAAGAAATATAATTGATAACAGCCTGATATTTACTCTGGCCATAATAACAACATTTCATGTTTAAAATGAATTCATAAATATTGTACTTTGTACATCCCAATTACCTACTTCTTTAAACTAATTCTTAATCTATTTTTTCAGCTATTCACAACACTTCATCTTTCATTTTATACAAACCCCTAATAATCCATTCAATTCAACCTCTGCAATAATTTTATTCCTATCTACAAAAGTCACCCCCAATTTTATTTATAATCAACCCTTTTAAGTCCATTACATTAAAAAATCATTATTGAATATGATAATATTTACAGTCTTGATTCTGATTTTTATCAAGTTTCTCATTTAATCTCATTCAAAGGCATCGTAAGTGAAATTATTTAACAAGTTTTCAATCCTATTTAATGTTATAACGTCTATTTAACGATATTTATATTATTTTATTTCATAGTGAAACTTTCGTTTCTATTTGTTGTATAATGTAAAAATAATGTGAATATGAAACAATAGTTCCACTTTTATAATTTTTACATTCCTTTTCACAAACATATTAAATAGTAAATCTAATAAAGAAGCAATTATGGAAATGAATACAAGGCGATGTCGTTTTTTGAATTTATTCTATTAAAAAAATCGGATAGTTTTAGTATTTTAATTTAAAATAAAAATAACCAATATGTCGAATGCTTGATTAGATATAATAGCTAAATAAACAATAAAAAACTTAGTATAAAAACAAGCAGCGTAAAAATGATTTCACAGAACGAAAGCACTCGGCTTAAACTAGTAGGAAATGACAATGAGTTTTAAACTTTCTTAATTATATGAATAATAAAAAAAATATATATATATTCTGAATTAGACATTTTCCTTACTTATTTACTTTAAATTGATAATCTATTTTATATCAGCGCCCATTATGTATATAAAATATGGCTGAGTTAGACACAAGAGCCTAGATTTTCATTTTTTGACCATACGCACGTGCCCTCCCCCCCTCCCCATTTTAGACGGTTAATTTTGCATTTTTAGATTTCTGGGGTCCCACTGATTATGTATACAAAATTTGGTTGGGTTTGCTCAAATAACATAGATTTTTAATTTTTAACACTCCACCCCCCTCCCCCTCCTTAATTTTGGGTCGATATGCACCAAAATCAAATCAGCTCTTAATCTCAATCCACCAAAACTACGTGTGAAATTCGGTTTTGATATTCACACTAGTTTTTGAGCTAGCTCGTCCATAAAAATTTGGTAACGCCGTCTGTGCGACTAAAAGAATAACAACCAGACTAACAGACTAACTAAGAGACATTTTGACAAAACAATTATTATCTCGAAAAAAATAATTTTTTCGATGTTCAGTAATTAGGGCTTTTTTGTAGACCGAAATGCCATGGTTTCGCTTAATTTTTTTAAACAAAATAGTTTCAGCCGTTTTTTAGATATTTTGAAAAAAAGAAGGAAAAAAACACTTTTTTCATGCAGAATTACAATACTTGACCATAAAGTAAAAACTATAATGAAGAATTATTTTAATATTTTAATTTTCTAAAAGAAAGTTCATTATGTAAAATTAGCTCCGATAAATATTTAAGTAGCTAGAGAGGATTAAAATTTTCTGAATTAAAAAATATGAAAAATTTTGTTGTTGACAGGGATTTCAATCAGAATTTTTACCTTCATTTTTTTTTTTAATGCAATCGAATGCAAGAAAGGGTGCACCAGTAAAGATGCAGCCCTATGGATCTCGAAAGACCCTTGCATTACCGAAGAGAAGGGAAAGTTGATTAAGTGAGAGGGTGGAGACGTAGGTGTTTATGCACTCGGGTTTTGAAGGTTTGAAGATTATAAGTGCTGGGAGAGAGTTCCAGTTTCTTGAAGTCATGGGGATATACGTATTGGCGAATGAAGTGGTCCGACACTTTTCTTATTTGACCGCGAAAGAGTGTTGGGAGTCGGCAAAACGCGAACTATGGGCAAAGCAGGCTTTCAACAGATCAGAGCACCTGTCCTGATAGTATCTATAGAAAAGGGAAAGTGCAGAGACATTTCTTCGGTGAGCTAGCGAGTCGAGGGAGTCAGTGAGAGTAGAATCATCAATTAGCCTGACGTCTCATTTCTGAATTGCATCCAGGGTAGCAAGAGAATATTTAGAGGCTCCTTTCCATAGATGCGAGCCGTATTCGAGACAGGGGCGGATTTGGGCCTTGTAGATGGTGAGAAGATGTAGGGGCGTGAAAAATCGCTTCGCCCTGAATAAGGGGCCAATCTTCCTTGCTGCAGATTTCGCCACAGAAGAGACGTGTTCGTTCCAAGACAGGTCAGATGCGACAGAGACGCCCAACATGGATAGGCTGTCACACATATTCAGGGCATTCGAATCGAAGTCGATATCAGGAAAAATTTTGTTTTCGTGTCTAGAAATTAGACGACATTGAGTCTTGTTTGCATTAAAGTTAATTAAATTTTGAAAGCCCCATTTATTCAGTTTGTCTAGATCAAGAGTAATTGAGGACGCAACATTGTTTCGATTATTCGGGAGTGAGGGCTTGCCGTGCAGAGTGCTATCGTCGTGAGTGGAGTTTGACGTTTGATCGATAAGGCCGTTTATGTATATTAGGAAGAGCGTGGGGGAGATTACCGAGCCTTGGGGAACACCTATTTATAATAATTTTACGTCTTCTGCTTATAACAGAATAGGGCAAGTTATCTCTTTAACAAGATCGTTACTAAATGTTGGAGGGAGGTGTGGTCAAGGATAGATCACTGAGGAGCTCCATATTTGATAGGGGGGCATCAGACAAAGAGGATGCATACCTCACTCGAAAGGTTCTCTTATCAATATAAGAGGATACCCATCCCAAAAGACTACCAGGGAAACCCAGAGCAGACATCTTCCTGAGTAGGAGAAAGTGAGGAACCTTATCAAAGGACTTCTGAAAATCCAAGTAAACGACATCCACTTGGCCTCCATATTCAACCTCAGGTCCTGTTGTGTTCAAAAAAGACACCAAGTTGCTCATTGTAGATATGAAATGCGTTTGTCCAAAACCGAGTTTGTTTTCAGAACTGAAGACGCCACCTCTACTGCTTTTTTTATTTACGTCTATGATTTAAAACCTCCAATGTGGATACACATTCAATTATTTCAACAAAAGACAAAAATAAGGAATAATATATGATTTTATTTTTTGTTTTTATTTCTTAATTATGATCATAAACAAATTTTAAAAGGTAAACAAATTTCTAGATATCAAAGAGCTATAAAACCTAATTTGAAAAGAATTTGTTAAGTTAATTTTTCGTCCTCTTTCTCTGATGCCTACCCTATCAAATCTGGAGTTCCTCAGGGATCTATCCTTGACCACACTTCTTTCTAATATTTAGTAACGATCTTGTTAAAGAGATGCCCTATTCTGTTATAAGCAGATGACGTAAAATTATTTTTGCCTATTAGGAGTCATGAAGGTCATATTAATTCATCATCATCATTGAGTATACAGTCCTAAGACTGGTTTGATGCAACAATCCGTCTCCACTCGACTCAGTCTCCCGACAGCTGTTTGACCTCTCTAAATGTCTGGCATCCCATATCCTCAATTATTTGGTTGAAATATTCTAATCTGGGTTTTCCCCTTCCCCTCCAAGATATCCCTAAGCAGTCCCCCATGTCTCAGTGGGTGCCCCATCATCTGACCTCTTCTCTTCTTCAGACTCTTCCACAAGGTTCTTCTTTCTCCGATTCTTCCAAGAACTTCTTCATTTGTAATTTTATCCATCCATTTGATATTCATCATTCTTCTGTAGCACCACATTTCGAAAGCCTCTAATCTCTTTCTCTCCGCTTCTCTAATTCCAGGTTTCACACTCGTACATAGCTATGCTCCATACATATGTCTTCAATAACAACTTCCTGTTTTCTAAGCTGATTGAGGAGGAGTATAGTAGTATTTGTTTTGAATTAAAACCCATTTTTGCTTGGGTAATTCTTGATTTAATTTCGTTTTCGCTCCTCCCATCCCATGTTATTTTACTTCCTAGGTAGCGGAGTTCCTTAACTCCTTCTAGGTTTTCTTGGTTAATTTTGATGCATTCCTGTCTCGTTTGTTTTTTTTTTGTACATACTAGGACCTTGGTTTTATTCTTGTTTATTTTCATTTTGATTTCTTCTATTAGGATTTGGTAAATTCCATTCAGAGCGTCCTCTAACTCTTTTTTATTGCTTCCTAGAAGGGCAATGTCATCGGTAAATCTTAACATAGCGATCTTTTGACCTTGGATTACGATACCTGTATCAATTTTGTCTTTGAATTCTTTAATCGCTTCTTCTATGTATAAGTTGAAAATCATGGGTGACAGCACACATCCTTGTCTTACACTTTTTTTTCATTTTGGCTTCTCTTTGCTTATCTCCAATATTTATAATTGCCGTCTGGTTTTGATATAGATTGTAGATTAGTCTTCTCTCCCTGAATTTTATTCCAGCCTGTTTTAAGATTTTAAACATAATTTCCCAATTGACGTTATCGAATGCTTTTTCTAGGTCTATGAATCCGATGTAGACAGATTCTTCCCTGATAAAAGCCCTTTCTAATATTAGTCTAAGAGACAGAATTGCTTCTCGGGTGCCTCTGTTTCTTCTAAAGCCGAACTGGTCTTCCCCCAGATTTTCTTCAACTCTTTGTTCTATTCTTCTTTGGATTATTTTGGTTAGGATTTTGGAGGCATGTGAGGTTAGGCTAATGGTCCTGAAATTTTCATATTTATCCGCGCCTGTCTTTTTGGGAAGTGTGACTATTTTGTTTTTTTGGAAATCTTTTGGGATGATTCCCAATTTATAGATTTTGCTAATTAGTTCAAAAAGTTTGTCTTTCTCCAGAGTTCTTTAGGATTTCAGCTTGTATATTGTCTATTCCGGGTGCTCTATTATTTTTTAGTTCCTTCAAAGCTGTCTCGAATTCTATCCTGAGTATGGGGTCTCCTAATTCGTTTTCGTCCACAGATTCTTCTTCTTCTGTTGGGTTAATTGTTTTTTCTTCTCCATAGAATTCTTCTAGGTATTCCTTCCATCTATTTGCCTGTTCGTTTTCGTTTAGAATAATGTGGCCTCCTTCATCTCTTATGTTCTTGCTTTTTGGCTTGTCTTCTTGAAAATTTCTTTTTATTACCCTATAGGCTACATCAACTTTTTCCAATACTAGATTTTCGTTGACTTCTTTATATTTTTCTTGAATCATTTTTTCTTTTGCTTTTCTACATTCTCTTATAACTTTCCATCTTAATTTTTTATAGTTTCTTTCTCTTCTTCGTCTTTTCTGTTCTTAAATTTTCTTCGTTCGTCAATCAGTTGCAGTATTTCGTTTCTTACCCATGGCTTTTTAATTTCGTTTTTCTTTGATTGAAGGACTTCTTTGACTGTATCGGCCAGGCTTGATTTCATATCATTCCATTCTTGTTCGATTTCTTCTCCTCTTTATTATTTGTGGGTGTTTTTTCTTCCAGTTTCTTATTCATTACGTTTTCGAAGAGTTTTTGGGTTTCCTTATTTTTTAATTTAGATATATCTCAGTTTTTTCGCGACCCCCCCTTTTTTTAGTTTTTTTAATTTTAGTTGGCATTTCATCGCAAATAGATTGTGATCACTAGATATATCAGCCCCAAGATAGCTTTTGCAGTCCTTTACTTGATGTCTGAATCTTTGTTTGACTAATATGTAATCTATTTGAAATCTCGCCTTGTCTGATCATAACAATCCTTTAGCTTACCTGTAGATAATTCTTTACCCTTTGCCCTATTTTTTTTATTCATAATAATGCCCCCCTCCCGTGTGATTGATTCTATGGCTGTTTTCAAGCCAAAAATCTCTCCCTCTTTTGGATATCTCATTTCACTAATCCCAATAATGTCGATTTGTGTCTTTTCATTCCCGCTTTAAATTCACTAGTTTATCTACTCCCGTTAGCGTCCTAACATTCCACGCTCCGACTCGTAGAAAGTCATGATTTATTTTTCCATTTATGATGGTCTCTCCTCGGGTAGCCCATTCCACTTGATGTCTGAATCTTTGTTTGACTAATATGTAATCTATTTGAAATCTCGCCTTGTCTGATCATAACAATCCTTTAGCTTACCTGTAGATAATTCTTTACCCTTTGCCCTATTTTTTTTATTCATAATAATGCCCCCCCCCTCCCGTGTGATTGATTCTATGGCTGTTTTCAAACCAAAAATCTCCCTCTTTTGGATATCTCATTTCACTAATCCCAATAATGTCGATTTGTGTCTTTTCATTTCCCGCTTTAAATTCACTAGTTTATCTACTCCCGTTAGCGTCCTAACATTCCACGCTCCGACTCGTAGAAAGTCATGATTTATTTTTCCATTTATGATGGTCTCTCCTCGGGTAGCCCATTCCCGGAGGTCCGAACTAGGAGCTAGTTTACTTACGGAATTTTTTAGTCGAAGAGAAATCGTCATGATGTAATTCTCGGAATTTGTAATGTGGTGGTTTCCCGTTGCCTTCCACATGGTGAAGAGAAGAAAAATGAAAAAAGAAATCAACTCCTAGCCCTCGAAAACCTAATAGCGTCGGGGTCGGTAAAAAAACAAGAGATGGCCAAGAGAAATATATAATATAAGACCGTATATGATAGAGAAAAGAGAAGCCTGACACAAGTAAGTGGAAGCAATGTCAGACTTAGCTCGGATAACCCCGTGGTCGCAAGCCACGTACTCATCAAAAATGAGATCCTGAGGTAGATATTAATTTAGTAATTTAGTAATGTAGAATAATATTAATAGGGCCTAGAATTGGTCCGTGATGAACCATTTGCCGCTCCACGGGGGTAAAACAGTATTGTCTAATTTCTCTCCAAGGTCAAATGCAACCATGCTAAATTCTAACTATTATATGGACAGGGACATAATTGAACGTCAGACGCTTGTAGTGCAAACAAACTTCAGAGATGACAGGGAAGGTGTATATATAGGTTCTTAAAGTTCAAGTGAGAACTTGAAAAAGCTACCACCATGTCCCAGATTTCCTTTTTTGGGATTTTAAGAGTTCTGCTAATATTATGGAGGAAACTATTTTTTCCGATTTTATTTCTTTATTTGAATTAAGCTAAAGTCATCTAGCATATAGTATTTATAATATTATAAATATAATATTATAATTTGACTGATTTTTATTATTAATAGTTAAAATGTATGTAAGGGAATGCATGAGAAAGTGTATTTTTGAGTGATTGGTTCACTTGTACATCAGTGTTATTATTATCCACACTGGATAAATAAATAAAGGTTATTATCCTCCTCCTTGTTTTTCGACTTTTTTTGTAATTTTCCAAAATTAACATAACAAATTCTTTTCAAACTAGGTTTTATAGCTCTTTAATATCTAGAAATTTGTTTACCTTTTAAAATTTGTTTATGAGCATAATTAAGAAATAAAAACAAAAAATAAAATAATATATTATTCCTTATTTTTGTCTTTTGTTGAAATAATTGAATATGTATCCACATTGGAGGTTTTAAATCATAGGCGTAAATAAAAAAAGCAGTAGAGGTAGCGTCTCCAGTTCCGAAAACAAACTCAGTTTTGGACAAACGTATTTCATATCTACAATGAGCAACTTGGTGTCTTTTTTGAACACAACAGGACCTGAGGTTGAATATGGAGGCCAAATGGATGTCGTTTACTTGGATTTTCAGAATTCCTTTGATAAGGTTCCTCACTTTCTCTTACTCAGGAAGATGTCTGCACTGTGTTTCTCTTATAATACTTTGGGATGGGTATCCTCTTATATTAATAAGAGAACCTTTCGAGTGAGGTATACATCCTCTTTGTTTGATGCCTACCCAATCAAATTTGGAGTTCCTCAGGGATATATCCTTGTCCACACTTCTTTGTAATATTTAGTAACGATCTTGTTAAAGAGATGCCCTATTCTGTTATAAGCAGATGACGTAAAATTATTTTTGCCAATTAGGAGTCATGAAGATCATATTAATTTGCAGAATAATATTAATAGGGCCAGGAATTGGTCCGTGATGAACTATTTGCCGCTCCACACGGGTAAAACAGTACTGTCTAATTTCTCTCGAAGGTCAAATGCAACAATGCTAAATTTTGACTATTATATGGACAGTGACATAATTGAACGTTAGACGCTTATTTTGCAAATAAACTACAGAGATGACAGGGAGGTGTATATATAGGTTCTTAAAGTTCAATTGAGAACTTGAAAAAGCTATCACTATGTCCCAGATTTCCTCTTTTAGGGTTTTAAGTGTTCTGATAATATTACGCAGGAAACGATTCTTTCCGATTTTATTTCTTGAGCTCCTGATACTTTTTTTGACTTATTTTGTAATTTTCTAAAATTAACGTAACAAATTCCATTCATACTAGGTTTTATAGCTCTTTAATATCTAGAAATTTATTTATGAGCATAATTAAGAAATAAAAACAAAAAATCAAATCAAATATTATTCCTTATTTTTGTCTTTTGTTGAAATAATTGAATATGTATCCACATTGGAGGTTTTAAATCATAGACGTAAATAAAAAAAAGTAGTAGAGGTAGCGTCTCCAGTTCCAAAAACAAACTCGATTTTGGACAAATGTATTTCATATCTACAATGAGCAACTTGGTGTCTTTTTTTAACACAACAGGACCTGAGGTTGAATATGGATGCCAAGTGGATGTCGTTTACTTGGATTTTCAGAAGTCCTTTGATAAGGTTCCTCACTTTCTCCTACTCAGGAAGATGTCTGCTCTGTGGTTCTCTGATAACTTTTTTGGATAGTATCCTCTTATATTAATAAGTGAACCTTTCGAGTGAGGTATGCATCCTCTTTGTCTGATGCCTACCTTATCAAATCTGGAGTTCCTCAGCGATCTATCCTTGACCACACTTCTTTCTAATATTTAGTAAAGATATTGTTAAAGAGATGCCCTATTCTGTTATAATCAGATGACGGAAAATTATTTTTGCCTATTAGGAGTCATGAAGATCATATTAATTTGCTGAATTATATTAATAGGGCCTGGAATTGTTCCGTTGTGATCTATTTGCCGCTCCACAGGGGTAAAACAGTACTGTCTAATTTCTCTCGAAGGTCAAATGCAACAATGCTAAATTTTGACTATTATACGGACAGTGACATAATTGAACGTTAGACGCTTATTTTTCAAATAAACTACAGAGATGACAGGGAGGTGTATATACCATATATAGGGTCTTAAAGTTCAATTTAGAATTTGAAAAAGCTATCACCATGTCCCAGATTTCCTCTTTTAGGGTTTTAAGTGTTCCTATAATAATATGCAGGAAACGATTTTTTCCGATAATTTTTTAAAATTAACGTAACAAATTCGATTCATACTAGGTTTTATAGCTCTTTAATATCTAGAAATTTATTTATGAGCATAATTAAGAAATAAAAACAAAAAAATAAAATCATATATTATTCCTTATTTTTGTCTTTTGTTGAAATAATTGAATGTGTATCCACATTGGAGGTTTTAAATCATAGACGTAAATAAAAAAAGCAGTAGAGGTAGCGTCTCCAGTTCCGAAAACAAACTCGGTTTTGGACAAACGTATTTAATATCTACAATGAGCAACTTGGTGTCTTTTTGAACACAACAGGACCTGAGGTTGAATATGGATGCCAAGTGGATGTGGTTTACTTTGATTTTCAGAAGTCCTTTGATAAGGTTCCTCACTTTCTCCTACTCAGGAAGATGTCTGCACTGTGTTTCTCTTATAATTCTTTGGGATGGGTATCCTCTTATATTAAAAAGAGAACCTTTCGACTGAGGTATACATCCTCTTTGTTTGATGCGTACCCAATCAAAGCTGGAGTTCCTAAGGGATATATCCTTGACCACACCTCTTTCTAATATTTAGTAACGATCTTGTTAAAGTGATGCCCTATTCTGTTATAAGCAGATGACGTAAAATTAATTTTGCCTATTAGGAGTCATGAAGATCATATTAATTTGCAGAATAATATTAATAGGGCCTTGAATTGGTCCGTGATGAACTATTTGCCGCTCCACAGGGGTAAAACAGTACTGTCTAATTTCTCTCGAAGGTCAAATGCAACAATGCTAAATTTTGACTATTATATGGACAGTGACATAATTGAACGTTAGACGCTTATTTTGCAAATAAACTACAGAGATGACAGGGAAGGTGTATATCTATAAAAATAAAATCATATATTATTCCTTATTTTTGTTTTTTGTTGAAATAATTGAATATGTATCCACATTGGAGGTTTTAAATCATAGACGTAAATAAAAAAAAGTAGTAGAGGTAGCGTCTCCAGTTCCAAAAACAAACTCGATTTTGGACAAATGTATTTCATATCTACAATGAGCAACTTGGTGTCTTTTTTTAACACAACAGGACCTGAGGTTGAATATGGATGCCAAGTGGATGTCGTTTACTTGGATTTTCAGAAGTCCTTTGATAAGGTTCCTCACTTTCTCCTACTCAGGAAGATGTCTGCTCTGTGGTTCTCTGATAACTTTTTTGGATAGTATCCTCTTATATTAATAAGTGAACCTTTCGAGTGAGGTATGCATCCTCTTTGTCTGATGCCTACCTTATCAAATCTGGAGTTCCTCAGCGATCTATCCTTGACCACACTTCTTTCTAATATTTAGTAAAGATATTGTTAAAGAGATGCCCTATTCTGTTATAATCAGATGACGGAAAATTATTTTTGCCTATTAGGAGTCATGAAGATCATATTAATTTGCTGAATTATATTAATAGGGCCTGGAATTGTTCCGTTGTGATCTATTTGCCGCTCCACAGGGGTAAAACTATACTTCTAATTTCTCTCGAATCTCAAATGCGACCATTCTAAATTTTGACTATTATATGGACAGTGAAATAATTGAACCTCAGACGCTTATTTTGCAAACAAACTACAGAGATGACAGGGAAGGTGTATATATATGGTCTTAAAGTTCAATTTCAACTTCCAAAAGGTACCACCATGTCCCAGATTTCCTCTTTTAGGATTTTAAGTGTTCTGTTAATATTATGCAGGAAACTATTCTTTCCGATTGTATTTCTTGAGCTCCTGATCCTTTTTTTATAATTTCCTCAAAATTTACTTAACCAATTCGTTTCAAACTAGGTTTTATAGCTCTTAAATATCTTGAAATTAGTTTAACTTTTAAAATTTGTTTATAAGCATAATTAAGAAATAAAAACAAAAAATAAAATCATATATAATTCTTTACTTTTGTCTTTTCTTGAAATAATTGAATGTTTTTCCACATTGGAGGTTTTAAATCATAGTCGTAAATAAAAAAAAAGCAGTAGAGGTGGCGTCTCCAGTTCCGAAAACAAACTCGGTTTTGTACAAACGCATTTCATATCTACAATGAGCAAATTGGTGTCATTTTTGAACACAACAGGACCTTAGGTTGAATATGGAGGCCAAGTGGATGTCGTTTACTTGGATTTTCAGAAGGCCTTTGATTAGGTTCCTCACTTTCTCCTACTCAGGAAGATGTCTGCTCTGGGTTTCTCTGATAGTCTTTTTGAATGGATATCCTCTTATCTTAATAAGAGAACCTTTCGAGTGAGGTATGCATCCTCTTTGTCTGATACCCACCCTATCAAATCTAGAGTTCCTCAGGGCTCTCTTCTTGACCACCCTTCTTTCTAATATTTATTAACGATCTTGTTAAAGAGATAACATGCCCTATTCTGTTATAAGCAGATGACGTAGAATTATTTTTCCCTATTAGGAGTCATGATGATCATATTAATTTGCAGAATTATATTAATAGGGCCTGGAATTGGTCCGAAATGAACTATTTGCCGCTCCAGATGGGTAAAACAGTACTGTCTAATTTCTTTCGAAGGTCAAATGCGACCATCCTAAATTTTGACTATTATATGGATAGTGACATAATTGTCAGAGGTTCATTAAGGACCTGGGAATTATTTTCGACGCGCCCTTGCGTTTATCACAGCATGTGGACTATATAGTTAGTAGGGCTCGAAGAACTCTTGTTATTGTTAGATGGGTCCGCCGTCATTTCTCCACACCTGATACGATGACTACTCTTTAAGGAATTGGTCAGAAGTCATCTAGAAAGGTGCACGGTCGTCTGGAATAGGAATATGGCATGTACCACCAACTTGATTGAATCGGTTCAGAGGCGTTTAGTCCGGCACAATTCGTGAAGGTTTCCCCAGCGGGATCCGCCGGGATAGGCATAAGCGTGCGAGGTCCTGGGACTTTCTTCCCTTGAAAGTAGAAGGGAAATTTTTGTTCTCAGATTTTTCATGGGGGCCTTCCACTGTAGCCTGGCGATCCCAGGGCTGCATATCTTTTACAGAGTGCCTCGTCCTGGAATTCAAATAGACATTTGGTATTAGTTTGGGTTCAGGGATCAGTAGCTTAGTGGATATAGGAGCTAAAGGTCTTATGACAAAAGCATGCAGTACATATGCAAATATACCAGGTTCGAATCCTGGCTTATCCTTTTGTCTATAATACAAAAATCTTCTCTTCGTTCGTTAATTTAATTTAATTAAACATAATAATTTTATGAACATGAATTTGGGTCATTTATCAAAGATATTAATAGATAAGTTTATATTGCATGTAGGAGGGTTTTGTTATCTATTAATATCTTTGATAAATGACCTAAATTCATGTTCATAAAATTAATTGATTCATATCACAAGTTGATTTTGAGAAAAAACTCAATCTTTCTTTCTCAAATAGATACTCAATTCTTTACATAATAATTTTAATTTAAAATATTAAAGATAAAATGAAATTTCGACCATGCCCATAATCCACAAAAATTATTAACTAATAAGCCAATCCTTTTTTATGTAAATAAAAAAACTAAAAATTGTTGATAAATTGATCATTTAAGTTTATTTGACAAGTCACTTGTAGAACGTACATATTTATTGTGGAATAAGGGGCAGAAGAATTCAAATAATAAATAAAAGGTGCAAGACTATTTTCAAAGAGGCATATAAATATGACTTATGACTTTTCGAGTATATTGTTTTCAGAATAAGCAGGACCTTTGATTAAGAATAACTTTTTCTCATGAAATCAATAATAATAAAAAATAAGCTGACGTTTTCTGACGTGGACATCCAGTTTACGTAACCATACAACCTGGCCCTTATATTTAATATTTAATAAAATTATTTATAATCATATAGGGAAGGGGGGTTAGTTTTTCCATTTTTAGACTCCTGGTGGCCCACTGATTACATATACAAAATTTGGTTGAGTTTGCTCCCCCTTAATTTTGGGTCGATATGCACCAAAATCTAATCAGCTCTTAATCTCAATGGACCAAAACTACGTGTGAAATTTGGTTTCGAAATTCACACTAGTTTTTGAGCTAGCTCGTCCACAAAAATTTGGTAACGCACAGACTAACTAACAGAATAACAGAATAACAGACTAACAGACATACTAACTAACAGATATTTTGACAAAACAATTATTATCTCGAAAAATATAATTTTTTCGATGTTCACTCATTAGAGCTTTTTTGTAGTGCGACATGCCATGGTTTCGCTCAATTTTTTTAATCAAAATATTTTCAGCCGTTTTTGAGATATTTCGAAAAAAAGAAGGAAAAAACACTTTTTTCATGCATGATTACAATACTTGTACATAAGTATGGTAAAGTAAAAAGAAAAAGAAAAAAGATTGAAATCTCGGTCCGCGAACCACATTTTCATGACTCTTGGCTTCGAGTAAAGCTTTTTTTACTTTCACATTTATATTCTATATCATAAAATGATATTAAATATAATGTGAATTATTGCAATCGCCTGCCTGGGTCCTGACACTTTGAGAGCTTGTATCTTAGAGATGAAAAAAGTTAATTTCATTTTGTGACATCTAGGTGGAAGGAAGCTCTTAATTGTTTGAAACCGAATTTAGGACATAAAACCGGATATTGTGTCCCCCAGAGACCAAAAAGGGACAAAAAATCTATTGGTCAGTAAGTGAGTGCTTGCGTACGTATGTATGTATGTAGCCCCCCCTGCGTTTCAAAACCACAATTCTCAGAGTTATGAAATTCGAAACTTAAGCTCGGTATAGGCTAGAAGGAGTACAGCAAGCTTTTTGGTTGAAATCGAAACACCGGAAGTTGACATTTACATGAAAGATTTTTTTCGTTTTTTTTTTTTATTTTCTCAAATTGGTGTATTTATCAAGTGTCATGACTTATTAGTCATGTATAAATTTTATTCCTAATGAAATAAAGGAAGGGGTTGTAAATTAGAAGTGTCGCGATGATTTCAAAATAGTGAGAATGTGAAAGTGGTGTGGTGTCCACACCAGTTGATTAATGTAATGGATTTTGAAGGTAAAAATCGTCAAAACGTCCCTCATCATAACCTATCCTATACTTTCAAACAGGAACCTTAATAACTCAAGTAATTAAAACATTATAAAACACTCATTCATTTTATGTTAATCTTTCGGATTTTTTTTGTTTCATAATCATGTTTCACTAAATTTAGTTTTGCCTGTATTTTTAAACAAGTCCTTGGGCAAATATTCCATGTATTGCTATAATAATATGAATATTCTCCTCATCAAAAATAGAAAATTATTTGATTATATTTAGATATGGCCTTATAAATCACTCGTCTTACTTTATTTTTTTTCATTCTGCGAAAGCCTCAAACTAATATCATAAGATGAGGAAGATATTGGTTGCATGCTGTAATTCCACAGAGCATGATGTCTTGCTGTGTGTGTGTCGTTTGTTTCTATAAATTGCTTCAAACAACTGAAAGTCAAAATATCAATGATTAGAAAATCTATTTTATTTAATAAAAGACTTTGATAGAAACCACATTATGCACTATTAAATATATTTATTAACAAAAACATCTCCAACAACATTCATAGTGTATTATTTGTTACTTTAACCATGCGAAGAAGATTAAGTATTGTAATCGGTCTCGCATAAAGTGTAGTATACATTTAGGTTGAATTTTAGGACCTGACGATTTTGCCAAAATTTACATGGGGTCTGGTCCAGCATGTATGCATGGATGCATAAGCGCCGGAGTTTGAATTTTTGACTGGGGCTCAGAGATAAAAAAAGGAAAAATAAGGATAAAGGATGTATTATATATAGACATGGTCCATGGGAAGGGGGGCTTAGCCCCCCCCCTCCCACTTCAAGGTCATTGATCTGAAGTTTACTTGAAGGTCTATGGCACCATTGGTCCTTCAAAAAAACGGCCAAACCAGGCACCAGACACTCTCCACTCCACCAACCCTGACCCTGTCTCTCAGGGTCTTCCACCACCGATCACTCTCCATCCCACCAACCCTCTCCTCCCATCTCTGGGATAGGATTAAAAAAATGGCCAAATGTTTTTTAGTAATTTGAAAAAGACACCTATATCCCAAATATTATTAACTCACTAACTTGAAAATCATAAGGGATAGGAAGCCTTTTGTGTTTAAGACCCCAAAAACAAAAATTCTCTATATTTCGGTTTAGGGGTCAAATTTTAGAAAAATGAAAAATTCTCCCGAGATGTCTTAACAATAGAACTATGTACCAAAATTGAATGCTAAAACTTAAAAAACCCAAGAGATAGAGCACATTAAAAATTACAAAATATTTACACCCAAATGACTATTACTCTCCTTTAGAAGCAACTAGAGAAAAATTCTCAAAATGTTTTTTTGTATTTTAATGCTTCACTTTTTTAAGCAAAAACCATATCGATAACTTTTTGGGTTTAAGAGATCTTGCAAAGTGCAGTTTACAAAGCAGACAAGATGCAACATGCTTTTTCGAGGGAACAATAACTATTTTTAAATTATTGTTTTATATTTTTAATATTATATAGTCTGTAATTTAACATTTTAATAAAAGTATGTTCATTCACATTTTTTTTAATTTAATTAATTTATTTATTTTTTGTTAGTTTTATGACCTAAATGATGTTAGTGCTCAGCAAATTTCTCTCATAATAAAAAGTTCCGTGACTTAAAAAAGTTTAAGAACTATTACTTCTTTTTTTTATTTATTTGGTTGGCTTCGGTTACCAAGTCCTTTTAGCCAGTTTCTATTGAGCATGATAGTTTTTATCATGGATTAGTAGTTTTAGTAAGGGAGCCTAGTTTTAGCCGGTCAAGTTTTTATTCAGCATGGCCTTAACTTGGGTCTCCCGTTCAAACATCGTCATCCAGACCACGATGCAGAAACGCTAGCTCTAGAGCGCTCAGCCAATCGACTCCCCAACTTCTGCTTTAATCTCCATGAAAAATTCAATTCTAAGGAATCACAATTTTTACACTCAAATGTTAACAATATTCAAAGCTATTATTTGGTTGAATCGTAAGTTACACTGGTAATAATAACATCAATATCATCCATGCTGGGAGCAGATACCTAGACTTTTCTTATTCAGCCAGGACCATTATTTTAAAAGCATAACGATTTTTAATATCTTTTGTTACAGCTGCTAGAAGCGAACTGAACAAATAATAAATTTAAACAAATATTTTGATATGGCATTCGACAGGTGTTTGTTTTGTTTTTGTTTAATCTATGGGTTTCTGGTGCATGACTGACGGTAGTATGTGGTATGACATTAAAGGCGTGTTTTAGCGATTAGCTTGGTGAATTTTGGCAACAGTCGTATGAGCTAAATCTTTTTAGCCTGGCCCATGAGTCATGAGCTCGTCACTTTGGTCATCCCGTTTGGTAGATTCTTGTTTAACCAAGCACAAGCATAATAGCTAAACATTCAAAATTTTGGTAGCAACTTTCGGTCATTCAAGAATATATGAAACAAATAATAAATATAACAAATATAGTTAATTAAATAAAAAAATTTTAAATTAAAAAGACTGATGATGAAGCCCAAACCTTCGAAACTATAGCCTCAAACAAATAAATTATATATATATATATATATATGTTCCTTATTTTTCCCCTTTTACTTTTTTTTCGTTATATGTGGCGAATCGCATCGAAATATACCAATTTTTCCAAAAAATCGCAGTTTTTCTATCATAAAATATAAAACGTTCATCCTAGAAACCTTATTCGTATCTCATTTCCTAGGAAATTTTGTTGACTTGAAGTTTTATTGGGATCAATTTTTTGTTAAAACTTTTAGATTTGAAGATATCAAGCATTTACCAAGACAGCAACAGACGTGATGACGGCAAGCAAAGAGTAACAATTCCCTGTCAAATTTCTGTTCCAAAAGCAGACAGGATCCATTGATACAACCTGTGTTTGAGGCCATGATATCACAACATAGGATCTGCACTTGATCTTGAAGATTCCAATCTCTAATCGCATTACAAACAGCTTGTGCCTGCTCTTTAACAGATCAATTGGCCAATTTCGGTACAGCAATAAGTTATTCCTAGTTTCCATATGAAATTACAATAGAAAGACTCTCTTCTTTAGTACCTCGAAAGTTAAGAGCAAGTAACAATTGTTACATTTAAATTCAACTTCAATGGCTTTGGCTAATTCCTTTCATTCTTTTGTTCTAATTAGTTGGATCACTTATTTTTTGGAAAATCGTCTATGTCAGTATTCCGCAAACTTTTTATGTTCAAGGTACACCTACTAAATCAAGAAATTTTAGAGGTACACCAAAGAAAAACAATGTTTATTTAATATTTATCTATTATTATAATCAATATAATAGAAAAAGATGTTTAATGAGAAATGTGAGCCTGCTTAACTGAGCAGAGCCGATCAAAATTGGAGTAATCGTTGATAAGGCTGCTCGCATAACTGTTCTCAGAAGCTAGTGTGTAGGTGCATTTATCTTCATAAAACTTGACATTTTTCCGCGGTACACCAGTGTGCCGCGGCACACACTTTGCGGAACACTGGTCTATATTATATCCCAAAGCCTCGATTGTTGCCTGCAGAATGAAAACAGTGTCTCTTATACTTAAGTGATACCCATCTAAAGCTGATGCTTATTTTGATGTAATAAAATCTTCCCACTCTCGCATCGCAATAGATTGTGCGCTCTTAGTCGTAGCTGACAACTTCTTATTTGAACGTAGAATCATCCTATATATTAGAAACTGTAAAATCATATGCTGCCGTTGAAGTTGATGCATTAGAAAAATATTTTATTTGCCGAATATTCTCTTCTAACGCCCTTTTCCTCACCCGCTACTCTTTTTCAGCAAGTTTTCTATTAACTCCAGCTGTTAACCGGGCCGTCCTGTCTCCCTCATTTTTGAGTGTTTTAATATAAAACAAACAAAAAATGAGAAGTCATGCCTCAAAAAAATGAAATTCGAAAAATAAGGGAGGGAGGATTTCTGTTACAAAGGAAAAATTTTCCTGACTCTTCAAAAACCACCTTATATAAGCCATTACTTAGTTTAATCTGATAATTGTAAATAATAATTATCTATTTCTTTGTAAGACTTCCTATTTTATAACGCAACTTCGTATCGAATGATAAAATGCATTTAAACATTACCTATATGTTCCTCATTTTTATACCTTCTTTGCTCTTCTTTTCTCTTAATTCCTTCATTTTCAATTTTGATTTTGCTACATTTTAATACTTCTAACTAAACCCTTTTTATTTTACAAAATAAAAATAAAAGAAAGCAAAATCTGGAAAGCATAATATGTAATTGAATGTTGATATATTTTTAGGCATATGTTTAAAATGTCACTTTTGTGGATTCCGATCATGCCGTCTTGGAAAATGCTAGATAACTTCAAATCTAAAAGTTTTAACAAAAAATTTATTCCAATAAAACTTCAAGTCAACAAAATTTCCTAGAAAAGAGACACGAATAAGGTTTCTAGGATGAACGGTTTATATTTTACGAGAAGGAAAAACTGTGATTTTTTGCAAAAATTGGTATGTTTCGATGTCATTCGGCACAGGTTTATGGAGCCCAAATAATAAGAAACTTCATTTCTGTGTGTTTTAACATGAGAGAACATGCGTCAAAAAAAAAAGAAAAAAAAATTAAAATTGAAAAATAAGGGACTCACTAATATTTAAAATTAATATATATATGTAGATATATAAGTTTATTTGCATCAAGCAGAGAACAACCTCATTGATTTCTCTTTATTAAATAAATAATTATTTCATTCAATGTAAAAAGACACAATCTAATTGTAATGAGTTCCTCACAGTTCAAATTTCCTAGGGAAGAAATCGTTTAACTAAAAAAAAAAAAAAAATTGAATTTTAATAATATGTATTTTAATGATAATCACTATCAATAAAATAAATTTGAAGAAACAATTGCTTTTATTTGTTAACTTTTGTTAAATAGGTGTCCAGAATTCAAAAGAGAGAGTGGCATATTATGCGAATTTGATTATAATATTTTAAAAAATACAAATCTTTAAAAAACAATCAAAAAACACGTTTATTC
>JALMQS010000399.1:79582-108846 GCA_024734495.1 Forficula auricularia
ATTCTCTCGAAACGTTTGGTTTCGAATAAACGTGTTTTTTGATTGTTTTTTAAAGATTTGTATTTTTTTAATATTTATTATACAATCAATAATTAATTTTTTCTTTATAATATTTTATTTGATATAAAATATAATCCTCTAATGTAGTATTACAAGGAATAAATACAATTATTTTATAATACAACCAATAATAAGATTGAATATATCATATATAAAATGTTTCAGAAAATTATTTTCCTTTGTAAAATTTAAAGCAGAAGTAAATATAAATATTTTTAAAATTTATACCATTGCTATAAATTGACTTGGAGATTACTCACAAAGAATAAAATAGTATTTATGAAAAATAATCTTTCCAAACAAAATCCTAATTATTTTGTAAAACAAGTTTATATTTTTCAAAAAATGATAATATATATTTATACATATATAAATAGAAAAAAATTCTCTTTACGGGCTAATAGGGTTCGGAGGTTGATCAGAGTTGCAAGGGAGGAAGAGGAGAGAGTCTAGAGGGCATTTATAGGGTTGGTGGAATGGAAGGGGATACAAAGAGGAGGCGGCTCCAGGGGGCAAAGCACCCTTGGCTATCAAGAGGCCCGCCTAAGGCAAGCTTCGCAACTAGTTCTATATAAGTATATAAAATTGTAATGGTCTTACAAATACATACTTCTATGAGGCACTTTCTGTGATGTTTAATACTTGACGAATTCAAAGCATAAAGGTGATAGTCCCCTTAATTCAAAAAAAATCTTGAAAATGTTTGTATGGGGCGAAGTTATGGGAGGGGGAGGGGATTCGGAAGAGCTTTACATGGCTAAATGAAGCAATTTTAATCACCGTAGAACGTTGACATTTAAATTGGTTAAAGAAGGTTCTCTCTTAACATCAATAAAAATCGAAAATCTTGGAAATTTTTTTATGAAGTAAAGTTATGGGATTGGGATTTGTAAGACATTCTACATGTCTAAATGAGGCACTTTTAATCAAGACATACTTCGATAAGGCACTTCGTGTAATTCTAGATACTTGATTGGGGCACAGATTTTTTAAAGTATAATCAATTTCGGTCAACTAATAATCTCATCCCGAGACGTCGCCCACTAGGGCCAACTGTCCGGAGGGTCGAGCTGTTAAGGTGTGCCGAAGGTTTAGGTATAGGTATATATTTTCTTAAACATATTTTTAGGTTAATGTATTCGGTTATCTAAGAAAAGCAAGCCAAAATTTCCATTTTATTTTCATTGAATTAGTGAATGGGACGCCCTCAGCCAGGACTAAACACAAGCGAGGATTTTCGGTTTTTAAATGTGTGGTGATTAGAAAAAAAAAAAACTGGGGATCCAAGAAGAAATTAAGCACAATAAAATGTATTAATTTTCAAAAATATATTTACGTATATTTATTTCTGCTTTAAATTTTATAAAAGATAAAGAGAAAAAAAAATTTGAAAAGACTTTTTATTTTCTATTAAAAATTATAACTTGTAATTAAAAAAAAAAAATGTATTAATATAAATGTACAAATTGCCGATAGTATCAAACTTTCTGAAGAAATCATGAGAGCCTCATCTACAAAAGGGCCTGGAATGGATAATTTTTATTATGTCAGAAGGATTGTATTTATTTCTTTAATTATATTATAGTTGCATTAATTATTTTGTCATACATCCCAGAGATATTTGTCTACTGCTAATAACCTATTGTTTTTGGTAAAGCAATCATCACTCTGTCTCTATTCCAAGCCCAGCTACCAGCTAAATCGCTAAAACACGGCTCAGGTTGATCAAAAAGGATTTGAGTTGAGTCTTCTACTACAGTGTTCCGCAAACTTTTTGTGTTCAAGGCACATCTACCAAATCAAGAAATTTTAAAGGTACACCAAAGTAAAAACCAATGTTTATGTAATATTTATTTATTATTCAAATTAAATAATATGAAAAGATGTTTAATGAGAAATGTGAGCCTGCTTAACTGAGCACAGGCGATCAAAATTTGGAGCAATCGTTAACAAGGCTGCTCGCATAACTCTCAGCTATGTGTAGGTGCATTATCTTCATAAAACTTGACATTTTCCGCGGCACACCAACTAATGACCACGGTACACCAGTGTGCCGCGGCACAAACTTTGCGGAACACTGCTCTACTACATTTGGTTAGGTATCCGTTAGGAAGGCGTCTTTGCTACAATGTGTCGGCGCGCTGCGTGTCCTTCGCACGCGCCGCTCCTTTTCCAACTGTTGGCCCAGGTGTGGTTGAGGTTCCGGTGAACACGGCCCTGGTGCTGGCCGCCGCCGCCTGCGCATGTTTTATCGTGGTTTTGGCCGCCTGCCTATGCTGCCACCATCGCAAAAGACGTCGCAGAAGGCGACACCTGGCTCGGCGTCTTCGCCGCTCCAGCAGCAGCCTTGCAGGTGGAGGATCATCGCGTTTGGGGGCGTTATCAGCTGCAGGTCATCCCGGTCCCGGCGCTTCCTTCCGCAGCACCAGCAGTGGGATCGGCGTGCTCGGGGTGGGTAGCTCCAGCGGGGGTCACCACATGTGTGACGCTCTTGGAGAACGATTCGCCACTGTTGACAGCGTTTGACAGTCACCCAGGAGACAGCCTCTCACCGACAGCGCTGTTCATTCACTCCTGGGAGGAGACAAGACATCACTCAAGACACTTTTCCATTCTCCGATCAAATCCTTTTGGAGAAATGTTGATCGAACTTAAAAGTATGACAAGGAATCAAATAGTCGACAACAATTGATTAAAATTAAAAGTTTTTCTTGCCGAGAGTAGCAGAGTTGTTGATATTATCACTACAAATCAAAGAGAGTGTTCTCTGCTTGATATAAATAAAGACCCCCTATATATATATGTATGTAAATAAATGCATATACATATATATAATTGTATTTATTTGCGTTTATAGTACTGAAGGCATTGCCTTTATCTTCAGTCTTTTTTATGAATATTATATTTTTAAGCAAATAATCGCCAACATTTAAATCAGATATTTTTATAATTAAAAGAGTTCATTCTAGTTAAAGTCTCTCAGAAGCCAATGTCCATAAAACAACGACCAATAAAAATTCATCTTTTTTAAATCACATCCAGTATTTGTTAACCTTCCTTATCACCATAAGAAAACATCAATAATGAAGCTTTTGAGCTTTTATTTTTGTGATTAATTTTATTAACAGTTGAAATGCTCTTACTTGAGAACGATCGCGAAATAAGTCGATCGAAACGTCGTAGCTTATTGTATTATTTATTCGTGTTCAATAAATAATTATAATTAATTATGAGTGATTTTACAAAAATTTCAACTCTTAATAAGAAAACATGTTTAGAAGAAATAAAAAGTAAGTAGGTCCTACTAAGGCAAGTCGAAACAATCAATAAAACATTTTGAACTAAAAACAATAAATTTAAATTGTTGAATGAGAGAATTTACGAAAATTTAGAAATTTTCCAAAAGTGGACTTTACCGCATTGACTTCTAAGTGACTTCTATTTTAAAATTATTTATTTATTTCGTAAAAAATGAAATGTCCTCTGAGTGTAGAGGCTTAAAAGAACAATTTCTGGTTCGATTCCAGTCAGGTGCTCAATGGTCATTTCTACATTTTTTTTCACAATAATACAATAATTCTTAAGATATGTAGAATTAACTATCTTAATTATTTGATTTAAATGAGGTTATTTACTTATAAAAATATTTATTAAAAATTAGTTTAAAAATGAAATCTTAAAATAAATTATAGCCATATATTTGTTGTCGCATCAAGTCGCAATCGAATATTCATTCGTGTTCCAATAGATGAATAGATGTTTAAACTTTACATAATGTTCACCGTTCAGCCTATTTTTCGCTCAACTCAACAAACACACTATATATATTTTATATGTTTTCTTTTGAGCATAAACTCAAGATTGAATATTCATTTGGGTCCTCATAGAGGATATTCACTTTTGAAAGACAACAAATATCATCATCATCATTCTTATATATAATCTGCTTAAGGTGTCCATGGTATATGTAATATGTTCCCAAAGAGCTCGGAGATTAGTGGGAATGCACGCAAGGCACTTTGATATATATTATAACCTTCTCTAGTCTGAAGAAATTTTGACAATCTCCCCGCAGGGGCCAGATGCATCCGGTCCCAAGATTCAACTGTTAATATTTATAAAGGGACTGAATATGAAGTCAAGACCTTCTAAACTCTAGTCTCAAATAAGTAAAATTATATATAAGTGTATGTATGTATATGTATTTACTTCTATGAATGGGTATAGATGTGTATATTTTTTAAATCAAGTAGAGGACACAATCTTTGAATCGTTTTTATAATAACAATTGATTAACCTACATTTTAAGTACTATTTACAAAGCAATGGAATTGAACATTTCAAAGTTAGATGCATTTGAATGGAGAAAAACCTACTTTATTTTTTTATATCATTTATTAAATAAAATCGCAGCTATTTAGCTAAGGATTGCTCAGATATATATATTATTAAAGAGAAACTTTCTATTGTATCAAATAAATTAATTAAGTAACTTTGAATAGTTCTTTTCCAATGTTATGTATTTGCGAAAATATTTTTTATCAAATGTGCGCGTTGACCAAGAAACAAACCATTCGCTCAATGATTCAATCGCGTTCATTTACTTTGCATGTTGATTGACTTTCTTAGTAACTTTGGCCTATAAGGAGATACTCCGAATGTTAATTAATTCAATTATTATTATTATATATATTTTTTTTCTTTAATTTCATTTTTTGGGAGACGACTGATCGCTCGAGTTTCATATTATTTGAGCTCTTGATTCTACGCTCTCGCTCTTTTCTCCCCTTGATAATCTCCTCATTCAGAGGAAATCAAAATTGTTTCAAATCTAATGGAATTTATTTTCGATAATTGTAATAAAACAGCATTTATTAGAGAATAAAATAGGATGGAAATAAAAACCAAAATAATAATAATAATAATAAATGAATACAAAATAAAATAAATAGCTAATAAGTCAAAATAAAGAAATTGTTACTATAGCAAGCCTAGGATTGTAAGTTGTTAAACCATGCATTTTGTGTACAAAAATTGCACCCACAAGTGCAAGATAGCTACAAGTCTACGTGCGATTCATTATTTCTATATATGTGAATGAATGGAAGCCTAATAGAATAATCCAGAGTGGGTGTATCATATTATCAAATTTGAAAAATGAAAGAATAGATAGCCTAATGTTTTTTTTTTTTTTTTTTTTTTTTTTTTTGTAAGTCAAAAGTTAGGATATCAATTCTGACTTAGGCCTAATTTAACTAGCAAGGGCTAAATGTTTAGATAAAATCAGCCCTGTTCTCTAGCCAAGAGAACAAATAAACATTTGTTTTCCATTTACGGTCATTTCGATGAGGCTTATTTTCTCAAGAGATAGGATTTTTTTCTAATTCTGCCGAATGACTAATTTTTTATTTTTATTTTATTCTTAAAATGTTCGTGCCCGAATTCATTGTAATAAAAACAAACAATCTTTGTTATTTGTTGTTGAGCTGGAACAATTTTTCCCTGTTTTTTATTCAAAATTCGTTGCTTCCTCTTATTCATCGGTAGACATGAACAAAATCTGTCTAACTAAATACATTTATGCCTCTTGACTGTAATTTGTGAAACTATGGATTTAGATTCTTTTAAAAAAATTTCTAACGAGACAAATATATCACTACAAAATATCGGAAGAAATGAATAAGTCTCTTGTTAAGTAGCATTTAAATAAAAACAAAAAAACAAACAATCCCTTTACAACTGCAATCACTTTGCTTGTATCAATAGTAAGCATTGTAAATATTTTCAATAAAAATATATTGTGTGTCGTGAAGTTATGGTGGGGTTTCAGAATATACAAGAACTGACACAAAACCTGCACATAAGTGGAGATCAAGTTAACATTTTTTACTGAGCATATAACTTTTATATATATTTCTAGAAACTTCAAATAAATATTAAATGAAAGACATAATTTTTGCTAACATTTTCTGTGGAGATCGAAAAGACTTCCGTATGCTACGCTGAGGACATCTCCATTTCTAGAACGTCAGATAAGACGGAGGAAATATCTCTTGTGATCCATTGTTTTGATGATTTGATACGCACACTGTACACACTTTGTTTGACCAAGCCTCACTAGAAAATGTCTCAAGAAGTGATGTACGTCGTGATAGCTATGCTTCCATCCTCCCCTCCTAATCTAATGCTGTGGAAATGTTTGATCAAGGACCTCAATGAACAATATTAGTGTAGTGCGGAAGAGCTTTATTTTTTGTAAAGTTAAGGCTTTACTGATTGGTATGTTTGTAAATTTGGCTCAAACTAACTATGTAAGTCAGGTATTGTTGATGAGATAACTCCTAATTCACAAGAGCACTACTACTGTCTAGAAATGACTTTAAAAACACTTTATAATAAATCAACAATCCAGAATTAAGGGTAAAAATAGCGTGTTTTTGGATGAATAAATATCATCAACAATACTTAACATAGTTTCAGTCGATACTAATCAAATTACGGGTTTTAACTTGATATAAGATGGTATATTCATCTAAAATTGTTCCAAAAATGTAAAGGTAGTGGACGTCTCTGTGGACAGCTACCAAAATAAAATACTGCCATAATACTCGGTGAATAATATTTGACATGCTCTCCACTTATGCGCAAGTTTTACGTCTTTTACTTGTTACTAAGGTATACTATATATATAATACTTGTTTTGACAAGTTGAAAGTATTGGTTCCCGAACGATCACTGAGGTTAAACAAAACGTAGCTCGGTTAGTTATTGTATACCCATCTAATCTAAGATCGTTCTAAGACATGTCTGTTGGTATATTTGCTTCTGTCCCAACTCCAATCGTGTTTTTGCATTTTATTTCTGGAAATGATTTGAGTGGCCTAATGAGGTTTTCGGGGACCCTCTATCTTCACTAGAAACTCATCCACCATAATTATACCTTATGGCATTGTCAGTACAAGCAGAAGGTGGTCAATAAATAAGCTTTTAATTAATTTGTAAGCTACAAATAATTTATTGATCATTTTATAAGTAAATAAAAAAGGTTCTGCCTAAGTAATTATAAGATGATTAAATAATGTTTGCTCGTTATTACTGATTAAATTAAGTTATTAATTATTAAATAAATTTTCGTGATGGTTAAAATATTTAGATATTAATTACAAATTATTTATGAATTCAAAATCTTTAAGTAGGTAATATAAGAAAGTGGAAGTTGCGGTTCTCTGTCTCCACTAGAAACGCAACGACTATACCCCGTAAGTGTAGGTATAGAACAATGTCAATACAGGCTGAAGCTGATTAATAATAATAATTCGTCGCTAACTGCCTAGACATGTTGAAAGCACTGGTTCTCGTATAATCACTAGAGTTAAGCATCGATTATTTCTTAGATGGGTGACCGTCCTAAGACACTGGCCGCCGATGGTATATTTACAGCCATCCCAATTCCATTCATATTTGCATTCCTCTAGAATTATTTGGGCATGCTTAAAGGGAGATTCTGAGAATTGCAACTCTTAGTCTCTCCTTGAAACTAGCTGGTATACCCCTTAAGAGTTTAACTTTCTCTGTACAGACAGAAGCTGATCAAAAATAATGATATGTTAAAGATGTTATTTTGAAACCCCACCATGGCTTTACAAAACACTGTATTTCTTAAAAAAAAAATGCTTTGATACAACATAAAAGAAACCAAAGAAAAAAAATAGAATGTATATAATTTACTAATTAAACTAATTCGATATATCAATTAAAAAAAGAAAAAAAAAGAAAGGAGATAAAGATTAAAAGAATAGATTTTTGAAAGGAAAATATAAATAAAATGTGTTCTGAATTTGTTGTTGTTTTCAAAAACTCATTCTCTTCAATGACATTGTTACATTTTGTGCATTTTCATTCGAACGCTTAGAAAAGTCTCATCTTTTATGATTGACAATAATTATTTATCCCCATGATTACTAATTATTTATAATAATTATTACAGGATATATATGTATTATAAAGAGTTGATTTTTGAAATACATTTTATATTAATTATTCTATAATTCAAACTATACTAAAATGTTTCCATTTATTTATTTATTTATTCATTATTAAACTTAATTGGATGCTATTAGCTCGTTTCGTGTTCCTCTATTGATGATATGTGGCCTCTCTTTGGGTACCATACTGAAACGAGAAGATTCAGATCATGGTTATTCACATCGATATTATCATTGACAAAAATAAAACAAAACAAAAGCAAATCACTCACTTGATGCAGTCCATTATCGGGCAGACGGACAGACACAAAGTGCATCCAGTGCAATCCTCTGTCACCACAGGAATATGCGTTTCTGCGTCAAAACTTATCGCTTGGTAGCCGCTATCGTTACATGCCATGTAGCATTTTCCACAATTGATGCACATATCCTAAAACAACAGAACTAGCTTTCAGTAATTCGTTCATTCTTGAATGAATGCAGAACTCGAGAACATCGAATTCCAATGGATCTCCTCCATTTCTTACAGATCCATTAGACCAGGGGTAGGGAACGTCCAGCCCGCAAAATAATTTGGCCACTCCCTGCCAAGGCAACTCAAAATTCAATTATTTTAAGTGCTGTTTTTCATACCAACATAAATTAATAATATCAGCACCTCAAAAAATTATAAAGGGTATATAAATATGTTGTTGACCAGTGTTATTGAAATTTAATCATTTAATCCATTAATTAATTGAAAAGATTTCTTTTTGATGAGAATAACAGAGTTATTGATTCATAAAGTGATATCAAAGAGGCTGTCCTCTGCTTGATACAAATAAACGTATAAATATGCATATATATAATTTATTTATTTAGCATATACATAGGCATATCAATCTATCTATCAATAATCAATCAATCTTATTAAACGAGCAAAAATTCTTTGAATATATATATTATAATTATTATATACCTATTTGTATTTTTTTTTATTTGAAAACGGCTTTTTAACGATTTTGATTAAACAAACTTTATTAACAAGTTTTGAGAATGAGATAACATTCTGGGTAGGTCTCTACCTTGGCAAAATTCATTTTAATTGATTTTTTCTTAATTAAAGTAATTAGAGTCAGGTGAAAATGTCAATAAAATTTTTAATTACATTTTTTTTCAATTTCCTTTTATTAATTAATTGGTTTTTTTAATTTTAAAACCCACTAATAGTTCATGACAAATATTATTATTTATTAAAATTAAGAAATTTAAGGGGAGTCGGGTAGCTCAGTCAGCTAACGCACTGGCTTCGCTTCGGCATCGATCGGTTATGACGATGTTGAGGTGGAAGTCCGGGGTTCGATCCTAGCTGGCAAATAAAAATTTCTACCGGCTGAAAACTCGGCTCCCTCACTAACCCTACTAACACTCTACTTATGTGCTGTCTAAATGGGCTTTGTTCCCGGTAACATTAAATAAAAAAAAAAAAAAAATTAAATTATTATTTATTTTCTATTATAGAAAAAGAACTAGACCATTTCCAAATGTATTTCTCAAAACCCCAATTCTATTTCAGAAAATCTCACTTGAATTTCAAAATTCTCAATTGAAAATTTGAAAATCTTAATTGTATTTCAGAAATTTCAAACTGACCCTCGCACAACCCAAACATATGGGCCTTGAAAGATGAAATTTGGAGTGGATATTCATTCTACGATTTAATATTGAGGTAAGAAAGGATTTTTTAAAATTCGAAACCTAAAGGGGGAAAAGGCCCAAAATATGTATTCAGGGTTTTTCAAGATCTATTAAATTCAAAAAGATATATGTGTTTTGAGCTTAGAAAAGTGGAACATTAAAATACAAAAAACATTTTGGATATTTTGTCCTATTTGCCCCCAAAAGGGAGATATAGTCATTTTGGAGTAAATTTTTGTTTGTATAGTGTTCAATCTCCTCGAGTTTTTAAGTTTACGCATTCAATTTTCGTATATATGTTTATTGGTGAAATATCTCGAAATTGTTTTTTCATGTGTTCAAAATTTAACCCATGAACTAAAAAATGAGGATTTCTAAAATTTAATTGAGATTTCTAAAATACAATTGGGATTTTCTGAAATTAACTTGATATTTTCTGAAATAAAATTGAAAAAGTTGAGAGAATTGTAGAAAAAATATAAAATAGGTATTATTGTTGTTTGCAATCATGTTCAAAACTTCGTGCATAGCGATGACCGGAGCAGGTCAAAAAGCCGGCAAAAAAATAAATTGAATTTTATTTAATTCTGACTTCAAATAAAAATCGATCTTTTAAGATGTATTTAAAATTCAAAATAATATTAATATATTAGTTTTAACTAAAGCAAAAAATTACCGACCAACGCTCGGTGTTCCAGGTATTGAATATGTTTATTTGCATCAAGCAGAGAACAATCTCATTGATTTCACTTTATAAATCCATTAATTCTTGAAAAAATTAAATTGAAAAAAAAAATATTTCCCTGAACGATTGAAAAATTATTAAATATTTTTTTTTTATTTATTTATTTTTTTATATATAGAATATTGTATATCATTTATTGTATTTGTTATTATATATAAAATAAGTATAAAATATACAAATTAAAGAATATTCAGCAGCATGTAAACTCAAATATAGTTCAACGTCTTTGGTGAAAAAAAATGTTCCAACCAATAGAGAAAATTTCGAAAAACCTCAGGAATACACTCTGTGTTTGCCAAATATATAGCTGGCTTATTTGTAAGTTGATAATTTTGTATGGCCAACACATGGTAAATATCTATAGTAAATAGCCCTTGGCAGAAAAAAAGGTTCTCCCCTCTGCATTAGACAATCCCTTAAAAATCCAAAATTTCATAATATCAATTTCTTGTTTAATTCTCCGTGTTATTCAAATTTTATATATATTAAAGAAAAAATCTGTTATTAAAATGTTTTACTATAATGAATCAATATGTTGCAAAGTATCAATTGTTTCTTGTTAAACATTGTTATTATCTGTTTATTCTTATATCAAACAATACTTATAAAACCATGATAAATTTTAAAAGAATCAAAAATTTATTACTTTAAATAATCAAAATTTTTCAATAACAATCAATAAAGCAGATTTGAAGAATACGACCTCAGAGAATTAAATGAAAATGATTTAAAAAGAAAAAAATTTGTTTTCCTTAATAAAATGTACAATATAGAATTCGAAACTTAATTATTATTATGATTAAAATTATCAAAATTATGTAAAGATATATATATATATATAATAGTAGAATATACATTTTTTTAAATATATAACTATTCTCTGAATTTTTTTTCATTATTTAACTCAGAAATATTAGATATTGTTTCTCTTTATGTGTTATCGGTTGAATTCAATTTTATTTATTTTACACTATTAATAAATAAAAATATTTACTAGATATAATCCCTAGTTGAATAAGTAAACAAGATTATTTTATAATGCAGATTTTAAAAATTCTTTAGAACAAGAATAGTGTTTAATGTTTAAATCAAGAAGTTTTATTAATAAGCCATACAGAACCTACGTTTAAGCCCGAAGTAGCAAAAAGTTATGCAAGATTTAGAAAGCTTTTTTCTGGTTAGATCATTCGTTCATGGTGTACAAAGGAAATTAATTAAAATTTGTCATAAGATAAAATAAACATACAGGAGGATGAAGAAACAAGGATTAAGGTAAGTGAACAGGGTATTCGGAATAAATTAATCAAATATTGCCTGACAATGAGAGAACAATTAATATATCAAAATATAGTCTGTTAATTTGGCTATTATAATCAAGTCTCTTCAAGTTAAAGAATTTAATAAAATTATATTTATTTTTAACCGACTTCAAAAAAGGAGGAGGTTATCAATTCGACTGAATTTTTTGTGTCTATGTTACCTGATTTCTTCGCCAATTATGAACCGATTTCGATGATTTTTTTTTGCATTGGGTTCAGTCTAGTACCCGATTGGTCCCGTTTTTTCTTTCATTCGTTATTGTACTTTTTTTGATAAGTATGTTCAGGCATAACTTCTTTGTTTATGGACTGATTTCAATGATTCTTCTTTTAATGGAAAGGGGGTACTTTAGAGGTGGTCCCATATTAATTTGGTCAAGTTTTGATGATATAATCAATGACGAAATAACGGAAATCTACAATTCTTATGAGGAATTAATCGAAATTATAATAAATAAAATCTTTTATAAAAAAAAATCTTAAAAACGTGATAATTTCTATATTTATGAATTGAATTTTACTATCATTTTCTGATTCATTCGCCCAACGCTTTCTCTTACGAGATGAATGCAAGGTATTATCTTAAGTCACTATTAATAACATCACTAAAAAGAGAAAAATAAAAATAATAAGAACTCAAAAAATGTTTAAAATAATTATCTAATTTAGTTACAAATAAACGACGAAATATTTACATGAAATCACTTTTTGAAGTCGGTGCTAAACAAACTATATAAGCGAGGTACTAAGAAAGATCAGTCGAGTTCGATTCATAAAATGTATATTTTTGGCACCGACTTCAAAAAGTGATTTCATGTAAATATTTCGTTGTTAAGTTGTAACTAAATTAGATAATTATTTTATACTTTTTAATGCACTTTATTTGATTTTTGAGTTCTTATTATTTTATTTGTTGCATTTAATTTTTTTGAAGTAGGTTTTAATTTTTTTTTTATAAAAATTATTACACTTAAGGTAGTTGTTTCGCAACATTACTAACAAAAAGTTAATGCTAGAGTATATAGAACAGACAATAAGGATTCATAATTCATAAGCCCAAAACTTTTTGCTGTTTATGTACCGATTCTAGCCAATCCCGTGCTCGTTTGACAAATCTGGCACCATTGAAAGAGATTGAATATTTTTATATTAAAATGACAGATAAAATACAATTTAAAAGTTTAAAAATTTCTATAAAAATAGTTTTGTTATTTTTTAACAAATTTAATCAACGCCTACGTTACACGTTATGAAAATTATAATTTTGAAAAATCTAGCGCATGCGCGCTTTATACATCTTTCGCTGGTTAAATAAATGCCCTGTTGCAAAATAGTTTTTAGTGTAAATTTTTTTTATACATTTTTCATTATTTATTCATTATTATCTCAGAAACTGTGTTGTAACTATGAATCAAAATTGTCCTAAAATATGTATTGGTTATTGTTTAATGTTGGTTTAGTTTTTTATAAAAATGGTAAGAAGGGTTTCTTAATTATAATTAAATATGTATGTAAATTTTCCGATATCCAGTATAGTGCAATGTATAAGAGTCTGAAAAACTCTATCTTTGGAATTTAATATCTCCGGAACTATATTGTTCATAAATTTCGTTTTGCCACCAATTGGTGCAGAAGTATTTAAATAATAATCTCTCTAAATTTCAAAAAAATCCTAAGAAATCCCATATGGTGAAACAACTACCTTAAGCGAAATTATGAGACTACGAAGGAAATATGGTTTAATATAAAGTACAAAGAGAAATACAAACAGCAGGTGCTTTTTTAAGTAGCTATATTATACAAAATTGAAAACTTTTTTAAGACTATGTACTTCGTTACTCTTTACGCAGATTATGATAATTTAGTAATTTTTTGTCAACATAAATTTTGAGTAGAAACCTGGAACTTGGTAATAATACAATATTTTTGCCGAATTCCAGCTTATTACTTACAGTAATTCAAGAGATTCGGAAATTACAATTCGATTTATTACTGATTTTTTACAGCCTGAGGCAAGTAAATCTATTATCTCTTCCTTTAGTAAATAATAATAATAAATAAACAATATTTATGTACCAGAGCAAAATTTTCTCCAAGCTTTTTTTCTCGAAATATCATGAAAATCGGAGCAAAGACAAAAAAATTGCAACACAGTTTTTATTTGCAACGACAAAACAGATAATAATGTACTTATGTATTTTATACATAAGATAATCTGACAATATTACTAATGAAAATAAAATTATTAAAGTTCTTACATCATCGATCAAGGCCACCACTTGTTTTGTGTTGTCAAGTTGTTTGTAGGGACCAATAAGATGAAGTGCTTGGCCAATAAGATCTTCGATTTTTGGTACAGGACCAATCGGTTGCGAAACCGATCGAGAAGGATTTGGTGCCTTTTTGGCATCCAGAAGGTCACTTTTCATGTTTATCTCATGCATTTGCAGGTCGCGAACTTTTTGGTAGTCCCCAAAGAATGGAAGTTTCTAAAAAAAAAAGATACAATCATAAATCTTATTTTTCTTGAGAATAGATCTGATAGTAAAATATTCATTTACAAATCATTTCTTATATTATAAAATGAGTAATTCTTTTATATATATATTTACTACAATGCCCATCTGTCTGATTCTTTGGGGAATCGAAACAGATGAATTTTGTTCAGATATTCAAGAATAAATTTTATTTAGAATGTTTATATGTTAACGCTAGATGAACGCGAAAGTTAAAACATTTTATCCGGCCTATTTTGGTGCAATTGGGACCAGACTCGTTTTGATACTGAACCAAGAGTTGAAAAAAAAGATACAGGACCCAGCCGGGCATTATGATCCGATATCTTCTGCGTTAAGCCCGCAAATGCCTTTTCCATTTAAGCGATAATAGGTTTCTCGAAAACGGCTCTGAACCAATTCGTCCTATATATTTAATTTAAATATTCATAAATCAATAAAATAATACGAATATTACTATTAATCTTGAATAAATTTTAATTATTACTAAAATAAAAATGCTTTGATTACTCTTTCTAGCATAAAACAACCAAAAATATATTCACAAATTTTTTAAAAATTAATGTTAAATTAGATCCATAGAGTGTGAAAACACTATATAAAAAATGATTAATCGAAAAATTGTTTTGAAAAAGTTCGTCAAGTTGATATGTAGTCCAGTCAACGAACGCACAAAAAGGGGGTATAGAAAACATTTTAGGGGAGAGAATTTTTTTCTTATGGGATATGTTTGGGCTAGTTAGGAGGTAAAAATACTAAAAGTCCCCAGTCTTAGCTACCGGGCTTAGGGGTGGAAGGGGGGTGGAAATGTCCCATTTTTTGGTTTTTTGCTTATATCTCAAAAGCGGTGGGTCGTAGGGAAAACGTTACTCTTAGCAAAATAAAAACTTATAATATTTACTATAAGATTGCTTCTATTTAATTTTTCTCTCTTTCTAATGGTTTTTCAGTTATTCTCCCGCGAATATCGTTTATGTATGAAAAAAATAAAATTTCCTATATTTTTCGTCAAACTTTTGTGTCTATCACCTCAGCCTTTCGTTTTACAGTAAAAGTTCTCAAAAAAGAAGTTGTAGACTTTAAAATATACATTTATGATTTTATTTTCAAATCGTCTGGAGTTATAGCAATTTAAAAATTTCAGGTCGATTTATACATTTTGTTAGAAAACCCCGCATTAGCCCAGTCTATTGGGGGGTTTCAGATTAGATTTAGATTAATAGCAGGAAAATATTTTTTTTTTCTAAGATCGTTTGGTATGGTGTCGGTATGTCAAATCTAAGTTTGCGACCTCGAAAATGTGGGAGACAACTTTTGGTGGCCGAAAAACCTCGAAATTTTCGGACTTTAATCCCAAAATTCGCACTTTTTCGATTTTTTCCCATTTCGGCCATGATGGAGCACGTTTTCAACAAAGATCATTCTATACATTTTTAAAATAGATTAGATTTGCTACAATTTAAACAAACTTGCATCTTAATTTGATAATAGTAACCCGTGACGCAATTATGTTGAAGTTTTGAAAAACTGCAAATTTTTGCAAAAAATCTCAGTTTTCCCTTGATAAAATGAAAATCACTAATCTTAGAAACTTGATTTCTATGTCATTCTCCCTACGCCATAATAAAGTTTTCGTGAGAATATAATTTAAATCGCAGTAAACTGCAACGGATAGTTGCTATACTTTATCTATAGTCGATTTAAAATCCATACTTCGCTATAGATAAAGTAGTCAAAAATTATAGTGAATATAGAAGATCAAAATTGAGTATGTTGGCTACATCTCAATTATTCAATCCTTTATATCTCAATAGTTAGTTTTATCAAATTATCTTTTATTTAATAAAATATTAAGCATTTTATTCTGAATAAAATGACACCTTAATTTTGAAAATCGGCCTACAATTTATCTAGTTATGTTGTTTTTTTATTGACATTATTATAGGTTAGTTATAGTTAATTGGATGGGATGAAATCGGCCATCATTGAATTTTGAATATTTGAATTTAAACTTTATTCATTTCCCAATGCTGCCATCTTACATCGATTTGTTCAACTCGCTTGTCAAATTATAAAAATTCAAACAATCGGAATCCAGCACCATCTTTTTTTTTTTATTTACTTAAGAATAAATAACCATAACTAAAACCACCATAACTCGGTTAATAATTAACCAAATTCCAAAAATAAGATGTCATTTTGTTTATAAATAAATAATTAAAATTTTATTAAATGTAAGATAATTTAAAAAAGTAACAATTATTGATAAATAAAGAATTAAAAATTGACAGGGCCGCCATTTTAAAAATTTAAGCTTGTATTCACTGTAATTTTTCCTTTATTAGCAGCTAGTGAAGATGTGCCTACTTCAAATTACTGAAAAAGATTTTGGGATATACATATCAGATGAAAGAAACAAGGAAAGTTCGACATTTTTTATTAATTTTAATCCGCAAATTTGAAAATTAATTGGAAAGAATGCTTTTTTTTTGTTATATCCTGTGATTTTTCGCTTTTAAGCATTATAAGTATTAAATAAAATAAGCCTTATATTCATTTTAAAAATGTACTAATTAAAATTGTTTCAGTTAATTTTTATTAAACTTAAAAATTTATTAGCTAGTCTAAAAAAAGTAAAAATTCAAAAATCAGGTGACAAAATATTAATTTAAAATAAGATTGAAGTAGTTTTTGGAGACGCGCTGATAAGTGAATTGAGTGGATATTGATGAGGCATTCAGAGTTTTGAAGGAGGAGGAAATATGGCACCCAAACCTAGGTTTTTGAATAAAAAAGATAGTTTAAATTATCTCTCTTTTTTTGAATTTTGGAATGCGTCATCAATATCCACTTAATTTAAAATATTGTTCAAAAATTTGACCAACGATTTAGTCAGGGAAATTTATATATGTAAAACACCACTTAGCCTGCCACCTATGTTCCACTTTCGGTACTGCTTATCAGTGGAGCCCTGAATGTCTTGTCTTATCTTAGACACATTGGATATGATTTCTTATGTTTACTAACCTTAACTTAAAAAGGCAAGACATTCGATATAAAAGCCTCTCTGATAATAAACTGCAGCTACTTCTCTATATTAAGGAAAGAACGAATAATTTAATTCTTTCACAGGTAATCCATAATTGTACACACTTTCTGTTTATATTTATGTTATATTTATGTTATATTTATGTTTTGTAATTATTTATTGTATTATATCTTTCACAGAATAAAATTTCGTAAAAACAATCTTACAAATTAAATTATTCAATAACGAATAAATAAGAAGATGGCTGCCAATTTGTTCTACGCCCAGATTGTAAAGGAAGACGAAGACGATTTTATTTTAAGGTGCATCTCAACTGATAAAGACACATGGTATGTATTACCAGAAGAAACGAACAATCTCGAAACTCATCCAATTTTATTAAAAAGGAAGATAGTTAAAAATTCTATGACTGCTATAAATAAAGTTAATGGATATAGAACTATTTCAATAAAAATGGAAGAAGACATTCAGAAAGAATATTTTGATGAAACAGGAAATGTCTGCTTCCAAGAACTTCCATTAGAAGAAGGATTTCCAATTTCAATTTCCCGATCCACCGAACATCTACCAAGGGACCAAGAGGATCGAATAAGGTATTTAGAACAACAGTTGAAATTATACACAATGCATGAAGAAACTAAACTGCAGAACATAGAAAATAAATTCATTCTAGAAAAATTCGCAAAAGGAAGACATGATCCCACAGAATGGATAAAAAAATTTGAAAACGAGTGTAATCGTTTTCAGATGAATTCCGACACCTTGAAAATCCAAGCTTTGCGTTTTTTTATCACTGGACCAGTAAAAGACTGGTATGAAATTAATATGAAAAAGATTGGTTTAAAAAACACATGGGAAATATGGAAGACATCTTTTTTTAATGTTTTTATAAATAAAGGTTGGGTTATTGTAAGGAAAGCTTTTAAATACAAATATTTAGATGGCTCTCTAATTGACTATGCACTCACAAAAGAAAAATTGTGCTTAGAAATGGAACCGAATGGAACTGAATTAACTCTCATTAATCACGTGGTTTTTGGTTTGCCTAATGAGGTTCAAGAAAAAATAGATAGAGAAGAGATAACAACTCTAGACAAATTATACTCAGAGCTTCGAAAGCTGGAAGGTACTTTTGTAAAAAAAACAATGGCAGAAATATCACCAAATCCAAAAATAAATGAAATAAAACAAAAACAGTTAGCTGAATGGCGCTTAAAGAAATCAGAAACTGAAAAAATTAAATCAAGTAACAACACACAGAGAAATCCTTGTCCAATTTGCAAGGCCATTGGTTTTCCAAATCGTTATCACCCACCAGCTATATGTCGAAACAAAAACTTAAAATTAGAAACGAATATAACGAAATACGCAACAGATTCAAATGACATGGAAATAATGAAAATAGATATTGATGAAGAAGAAGATTTAAACTAAAGACCCGGACGAAGTTGGATCCACTGATAAAATTAAAGGTAAAAATAAATGACAAATTGGAAATAAAAGCTCTTTATGATAGTGGCTCTAATGTTACATTGATTAACCAACGAATAGCTGAATTGCTTAAATTAAAATTGATAGAACATAAAAGTACACTTAAAACAATCAGTGGTATAAATTTCACTTCGGCCCGGGCTAAAATTTTACTTCGCATTGGAAATATTACTGAAAATATAACAACTTACGTTGTCAAAAATGATAATTTCTCCTATGATCTTCTGCTTGGAATTGATGCTATTAAGATGTTTCGACTAATTCAAGATGAGAATCTAAATATTTCTCAGCGACTAAATAAGAATAAAAAAATAGATCTACAGGAAGACCTATCATATTATGATGAAATACAAATTTTAGATGATAACAAAAAGGAATATATTGATATAAATTTTAACGAAAACTTGGATTCTGGCCAGCTAGGGATTGACTTACAACATATCGAAAATAAGGAAAGAAGAAGAACAATTCTAGAGTTGATTGGAAAATATAAACATATGTTTGCTAAAAATAAGTTTGATGTTGGAAGGGTTAAATCAAAGGAAGCCGAGATAAAATTAATTAAAGAAGAATATATCGCATGTCGACCATATAAATGCTCAATACCAGACGATGAAGAAATAAAAAATCAAATAAAATCATTATTACAGGCGGGAATCATTGAAGAATCTGAATCCCCATACGCCTTTCCTGTAACCCTCGCGTACAAGAAGGACGAAGGACGGAAGTCTCGTTTGTGTATAGATTTTAGAAAACTTAATAAATTGGTTATTCCGGAATGTTTTCCATTCCCTACAATCCAAGATGTGATGGACAAAGTTGGGAACTGTGAATTTTTCACAGTTCTAGATATAAATTCGGCCTTTTGGTGTATAACACTAAAAAAACAAGACCGAGAAAAAACTGGATTTATAACAAAATATGGAAAATTCATGTTTAAAGTTTTACCGTTTGGTATTAAAAATGCTCCCGCTACGTTCCAGAGAATATTATCAAATATTATCAGAAGAAATAACTTAGACGAATTTTGCATAAATTATATCGATGATATTTTGATTTTCTCCAAAAATTGGGAGGAACATCTCCAAAATATAGAAAAATTCTTAGAGGTGATCGACGCTGAAGGTTTAAAATTAAAACTAGAAAAATGTTCATTCGCAGCTAAATCAATAAAATACTTGGGACACACAATTTCAAAGAATAAACATTCCCCCAATCAAGAGAATTTGATATCAATAAAAAATCTGCAAAGACCATCTGATAAAAGCGGTGTGCGTAGTATTCTGGGCTCCATAAATTTCTATTTAAAATATGTAGAGAATGCTTCTCAGATACTAGAACCACTACATCGTTTGTTAAGGAAAGATGTAAGATTTGTATGGTGTGAAGAATGTGAACGATCTTTCAATATGATAAAAGCTTATTTATGCTCTACACCAATTCTAGCCATTTACGATATAAATAAACCCGTTTTTATAGAAACTGATGCAAGCTTCAAGGGAATAGGCGCAACACTAAAACAACCACAAGAAGACGGAATACTACACCCAGTAGCATATTACTCACGAAAACTATCAGAAAAGGAAAAACGCTTAGATATTATTCACTTGGAATGTAAAGCTATAAAAGACGCAATAAAGTTTTGGCAATATTATCTGATCGGACGAAAATTCACAGTCTGTAGTGATCATAAACCGTTGGAGAATTTAAAGACAAAAGCCAGAACTGACGAAATCCTTGGAGACTTGATTCTTTACTTGTCACAGTTTAACTTCCATATTATATATAAGAAAGGAAAAGAAAATATACTTGCTGACCTTTTATCTAGAAATCCAGTACTTGAATATTTCGAGAATGAAGATGCGTTTCAAACCGTGAATCTAATAAACTTACCTGATATATTGAAAGACCAAAAAGAACACTTTTCAGAAATGAAACATGAAAAACAAATAGAATATAAACAAGGAATACTACTAAAGAAATCAAGAGGAAAATCTAAAATATTTATCTCTTCAACATTTGGAAATGAAATAATTGACCATGTACATAAACGATATGGTCACATCGGCCCAACACAGATGTTTGCTACAATCAGACCACATTATTATTTCAAAGGACTCGACAAAGCAATACAGACATACTGTAAAAATTGTAAAATATGCATCGAAAACAAAGTTAGACGCAACCGCGCCATTGGACTACTATCACAATTAGGACCTGCCACGGAACCATTTCAAATTATGTCAATCGATAGTGTAGGAGGTTTTTCAAGAAATAGATCTTCTAAAAGATACATGCATATCTTGGTGGACCATTTCACCAGATACGCCTGGATCTCTACAACAAAGGGTCAAAACGCTTACGATTTTATAAACTTAGTAAGTCCAATCGCAAAAGAAAATAAGGTTTCAATTATACTAGCTGACCAATACACTGGAATAAATTCCAAGGATTTCAAGAACTATTTAGAAAAAAACGGAATACAGCTTGTTTTTACTTGCATTGATCACCCCGAATCAAATGGACTTAACGAGCGCTTAAATCAGACACTAGTAAACCGTCTCAGATGTAAAATAAATCAAGAAAATAATAGAGCCTGGTCAACGCTAGCAAAAGAGTGTGTCGACGAATTTAATGACACAATACATAGCTCCACACATTTTGCGCCATCCTACCTTCTGTTTGGAAATAAACCGACTATATCACCACTCAAAGAAGAAAATACATTTTCCCTTGATGAAGACCGAAAAACAGCATTTCAAAACTCAATGAAGAACTTCCAAGCAAACAAGAATAGAATAGATAGGAACAGACGTGAACATACTTTCGAAGTTGGCGACTTAGTTTTTATTGAAAACGGAAGCAAGTTAAATAGGTCTAAACTGGACAAAGTTCGAATCGGACCCTTTTCAATAATAAGACAGATTTCACCGTCATTTTACGAAGTTGCTAGTGGAAAAAAAAGAAAGATTTCAAATTACTTCCACTCTAGTAAGTTGCTTCCGTTTTCTTCATAAAATATCCTGGGAGGGGGAGGTGTAAAACACCACTTAGCCTGCCACCTATGTTCCACTTTCGGTACTGCTTATCAGTGGAGCCCTGAATGTCTTGTCTTATCTTAGACACATTGGATATGATTTCTTATGTTTACTAACCTTAACTTAAAAAGGCAAGACATTCGATATAAAAGCCTCTCTGATAATAAACTGCAGCTACTTCTCTATATTAAGGAAAGAACGAATAATTTAATTCTTTCACAGGTAATCCATAATTGTACACACTTTCTGTTTATATTTATGTTATATTTATGTTATATTTATGTTATATTTATGTTTTGTAATTATTTATTGTATTATATCTTTCACAGAATAAAATTTCGTAAAAACAATCTTACATATATAATCCAGACACCCTCATCACGAAACACTTTTGTTTTTTAACTTTTAAAAATTTAATTTAAATTAATGTGATAAATCAAATTGACTTAATATTTATATAAGATGAAAAATATTAGATGATAAATCCCCTCAAAATCCACCATTTAATGGAAAACATTTTTCACTCTCGTTCCGTTTATTTATTATAAATTTTGCATTTACTCATTTCAATTCAATTACTCTCAAAGCTATTTATATTATAGAATTATATTATATGGATCATTTCCTGTCAGGAAAATTCTGGATATCTATAAATCTAAGAGTTTTATCAAAAAAGTGGTCCAAGTAAACGTTCAAGTCAATAAAATTTCCTAGAGAATGAGATAGAAATCAAGTTTTTAAGATCAGTGCTTTTCATTTTATCAAGGGAAAACTGAGATTTTTTGCAAAAATTTGCAATTTTTCAAAAGTTCAACCTAATTGCGGCACGGGTTACCATTATCCAATTAAGATGCAAGTTTGTTTATGTTGTAGTAAATCTAATCTATTTTAAAAATGTATAGAATGGTCTTTGTCGAAAACGTGCTCCATCATGGTCGAAATGGGAAAAAATCGAAAAAGTGCAAGTTTTGGGGTTAAAGTCCGAAAATTTCGAGGTTTTTCGGCCACCAAAAGTTGTATCCCACACTTTCGAGGTCGCAAACTTAGATTTGGCATACCGACACCATACCAAACAATCCTAGAAAAAAAATATTTTCCCGCAATTAATCTAAGCTGAAACCCCCCAATATACTGGGCTAATGCGGGATTTTCTAACAAAATGTATAAATCGACCTGAAATTTTTAAATTGCTAAACTCCAGACGATTTGAAAATAAAATCATAAATGTATATTTTAAAGGAAATTGAATAGTCTACAACTTCTTTTTTGAGAACTTTTACTGTAAAACGAAAGGCTGAGGTGATAGAGACAAAAGTTTGACGAAAAATATAGGAAATTTTATTTTTTTCATACATAAACGATATTTGTGCTCAAATATCTCAAAAACCATAAGAAAGAGAGTAAAATTAAATAGAAGCAATCTTGTAGTAAATATTATAAGTTTTTATTTTGCTAAGAGTAACTTTTTCCCTACGACTCACCGCTTTTGAGATATAAGCAAAAAACCAAAAAACGGGACATTTCCACCCTCCTTCCACCCCTAAGCCCGGTAGCTAGGACTGGGGACTTTTAGTATTTTTACATCCTAACTTGCCCAAACACATTCAATAAGAAAAAATTTCTCTCCTCTAAGATGTTATCTATACCCATTCGTTGACTGAACTAATGGGCATATATTTAGAGTTAGACAAATGATCGCTGCAATAGAGAATTTCATGGCAGCCCCTTGAAACGCCAGGTTATGCAACCAATTCTCTGTGGTGATTGTCTTGAAAAAGAATTTATGGCCTAATTTCGTTTAAAACAAAAATTCGAAAAAATTACTTCATCTCTTAATAAAGCAATTTTGTATATTAAATTATAAAAAAAAACCACTTCAAAATAATAATAAATGGAAAATCAATTAATTTAAAATTCTTCTGGGAGCCAACTGATTATGTATACAAAATTTGGTTAAGTTTGGTCAAGGGCCTAGATTTTCATTTTTTGACCCTCCCCCTAAATGATTATAAATTATATTATCAAATATTAAATATAAGAGAGGGGCCAGGCGTATGGTAAAGTCATGTGGATGGCCACATCAGTTTATTATTTGTACTTTTACCTTTTCAGTAGCATCTTTCAAAGTGATCACAGGTTTTCCTTTTTGATGTTTGAATGTAGGAGGTGATTGTCCATCCCATTTTGGAAGATCAATACTTTGTAAATATAAAAGGGCTTTTAAGCCAGTGATATAATCATCGATTACTGAAAAATCCTGATTTTGTACTGCACTACATATCTAAAAGTAAAAAACATATTTTAATACATCTAACTACTTGAGCAACAATTTATCTTAGAGTAAACGAAAATATTCTCCACTTTCCAATCTAGCAGCACGTTTTAACTTTTTTATAAATGCGTTACCAATAAAAAATTAATTATCACCATAATAATATCAAGAAACAATCTATCTCAAATTATGAAAAGTTTAATTTTATATTTTATAAAATATAGCTTTAAATATAGCTTTAGAGATTTATCTATCTAGACCCCAGCGGCACCTTCAAGGCCCATAAAATAGATAAACCACTCGGGGTGGTTCAGTGGTTTAGGCGTGGTGCGATCGCATACATACGCACCAAGGATTATATATACATATAGATATTACAGAATAATAATACTAGTTTGAGTGGTAAAATTTAGTCATAAATATAGCAGAAGCTCGTCCATGTCTGAGAAAAATTAAGAGTCTATAAAATATCCCTTGGTAAAAATAGTTTTGTATTCTCATCTATTCTCATCCTTGATTTCAGCTGTGTTTGATAATTTCAATTTATAAATTATTTTATACTTTTTAGAACTCGGGGGGGGGGGGGGGGTTGTTTGTATACTTGATATTTTTTTTTTTAGTTTTAATTAAATCTAGCATACCTGGACCACACTTGCTCCGCTTCGAAGAAACTGAAGTGCAACATCAGCTGAATCAATACCTCCTACACCAAGAATCGCTAGATCTTTCACTTTGTTAGCAATAGAAGAAACTGCTCTAAGCCCCACTGGACGAGTTGCGTTCCCTGAGACTCCTCCATAAGTCGTCCTTTTATCTAAACCGACAGCTGGCCACGGGTCTCCATTTCCTCGAAGATTCATCAAACCAGAAATCGTATTAATGGCCGAAACTCCCCATGCTCCACCTGGATGCGGAGAAACAAGAACATTATTTTCCATCTTTTTATTTGAAAAACCATCTTACATCTTGCACAAATATATACTAATAATAACGAAAATTAAATGATAATTCTTGAAATTATTTCTAAATTCATCTCTTTCAAAAAATATGGAAGCATTCAATCGAGACAATCAATGTAGATTTAACGAAGAGACAGTCCATGGATAATGAGAAATACAAATTCTAAATAAAATATTTTTTTGGATTGTCATTTTCAAACTTTCGTGAACCGACATTACAAGAATTAAAAAGGCTGTCATTGAATTCCTTACAGACAAAAGCTCAAATTATCAATAATTTCGTTGACAATAACAAAGGGCTTTCAATTTTAACTTTCAACTGACAAAGTATTAAATGTCACAAAAATGATTTCACAGATACAGTTATTAGAAATATTAATGTACTACTGCTAACTGAGAAGTGGATGGGTAATGATGAACATTATGATGTACCTAATTTCGACTGCATTGTTCAATACAAACGATGTGATGTTCGACCAAGTGGAGTAGCAATTTACAAAAATTTAAATGATAAAACAAATATTATTACTCCGATTATTGAAACAACCATGTCGAATACTAATGATATAAACGTTAGACGGACAATTATTGGAGATATCTGTGCATGTATGTGCAAAATGGACAATAACTTTGAAATAGTCATGGTAGTCATTTATATTTCACCGAATTCTAAATTGGAAGACATAGAATTTTTCATTCATCGTGCACTTCTAGAATATTCTAAAGAGGGTTCTCTTTTACTTGGTAAAAATTTCCATCAGCTTCCACTAATTTTGGCTGGCGATTTCAATGTTCACTTTGCAGATCCAAAATCAGATCGCTTAAAATTATTTCTATTGAATAAATTTGATTTAAAATTAAGCAATGACCCAGCAGCATCTACAACTAAATATGGAACCACCTTGATGCAATTTTTTCAAGATATTCACAAAATATTGAATCACAAATTTACGGTCTTATTTCAGTTATCACAAACCTATAGTTTCTATGATACAAACACAATACATCTCAATTGAGCCATATTTTTCAATACATATTCTGTAAATTTTTTTATAATTTATTTTTAAATTTATTATTTGCAAAAAATTCTGTTTCCGACATCTCTTATTTCATTATTATAATTGATTTTTTTTTTATTCAATATTTTTATTTTTATTATTTTATTATTTGTAATCAATGGACAATGCATATCAACGACGAAGAGTCCCACGTCTGTCTGTATTTTTTTTTTAATTTTTAATGAATTAGGTTTCGGTTCTAGGTGAGACATTTTAATCCACTCTAGCCTTTTTTTATCTTCTTTAACAGTCCTTCTTTAGTGTGCCATTAGCATCTATTGATTGCTCTGGTTATAAGCTTCTCACGTTGATACTTTTAAAGACTGAAGAAGTAAGGAATATCCTCTAGAACGTCGGTTTGTGGAATATTTAAAATGACCTTCCAAAAAATTCTTATATTTGTAATTTATACTTTTCATAATCCTTGGCTGTCTCTCCTAGGGCTTCGCACAAGACGAGACGAGAAGAGATTTGAGAAAATATCGTTTCGGTCTCGCTCTTGAATCGTTAGGTCTAGTCTCGTTTAGTATCGCCAGTTACATTCTTATTTTTTTATAATATAAAAAAAAATATAATAAATTAAATGATCTAAAGAGAGCTAATCTGGCGGGATCACCCGTGCCCTAGTGGTCAAGCCACTCTTCGGCTATAGGAGAGAGAACGTGGGTTTGAGTCCTGCCGGGGGTGCTCAATTCATTTTCCTTTTCAAAAAATGATAGCACTTTTTAAATATGTAGAATTAACACACTCCGATTAGAGGTAATAGATAAAATATTTATAATTAAAATGACTGATTGAAACTATAGTCTCAAACAAATAAATTATATACCTATATACATATTTATATTTGATAAATATTCAATGGAGTGGCAACTTTTTCACTTTAACTTGTATTAATTTAATATAATATTGAAAGATCTATTTAATCATATCACCTTCTTTAGCGGTCGGGGCAATATCCACGATTTCTGTTATATTTGGAGTAAGCTTAATAAAAAAAATGGAATTTGAACAGCACTTCTAACATAACCAGCTATGTCTCTTACTGTGGTCTGGGTGCTAGAGAAAAAAATGTTAAATAATTGGTCATTGTGAGGCTTCTGGATGTCTGTTATTGTAAAATCGCTTAATTTGCCTAGTTTAGAAGTAGTTTTAACCAAGCCCTATCTTGAGTACTTGTATTAATTAGTCACCAAAAGAATCTCTTAAGTGATTTTATCAGAAAACAGCAGTTGAGTGAAAAATTAGTTATATTTTCGACCATTTACAGTTTCTTATTGTTAACACTAGTTTTAACTGAAATGAATCTGTTGGAATTTTTTTTTTCATTTCTATAGGTTCCGGACACGGGCGTTTCTTTGAGTTCTTCAAATCAAAACATCTATACCATTCTAAATATATTTATTTTCTAGATTTCAGTTACTTTGTTTTTACTAGTCATATCTAGTTTTAACTGTAAAATGTTTAATGATAAGATGGTTAGTTTTAGTATTGACTAGATTATACTAGTAGACTAGACAGGGCTTTGTTAAACATAGATTGGTTAACTTTTAATTGAGAAATACCAATTTCAAGATCAGAATAAACCAGAGGTTCCCAAACTGTGCCCCGCTGCGCCCCGGGGAGCCGGGAACCTCTTCACAGGTGTGCCGCGAAGCTTCATAATTAATTGAAGCAAGATATTTAGCCTAACTAGACAAATAACAAAGTGAGAAGCTAGAAATTTATTTATTATTAATTTTTATCACTTACGATTATACATACATAAACCGAAAAAATTTAGCTTTTACACCCTTGAAAAAAATCTCAAATGTTTACAAAAGGTCCCCCCCCCTGTAGTCTGAATTTTTGATTTTCATAGAAAAATAAATTATTAATTTTCAAGATATTTTTATCGATTGTAATACAAGAGCCAAATACGCTATTTTTTTTTATATAAGGCTAACAAATTTAACTTTAACACCTTCGAAAAAATCTGAAATATTTGCAAAGGCCCTCCCCTCCCCGTGGTCTGAATTTTTGATTTTCATAAAAAAATAAATTATTAATTTTCAAAATATTTTTATCGATTCTAATACAAGAGTATTTAGAGAGACCGACTACTCATTTGTTTTGATATAAAGCTAACAAATTTAATGTTGACAATCTCTCGAAAAAATCTGAAATATATGCAAAGCCCCCCCCCCCCCCCGGTGGTCTCAATTTTTGATTTTCATAAAAAAATAAATTATTAATTTTCAAGATATTTTTATCGATTCTAATACAAGAGTATTTTAGAGAGACCAAATACGATATTTGTTTTGATATAATAGGTACTTTTACTTGTTTTTATTTATGTTTTTGTAATTTTATTCATCTTTTTTTGTTCATATTTTATTATTTTTTGTTTTGTTTCTGTTCATCTTTTTCATTTTTTATTTTTTTTTTATTTATTTTTTTTATTTATTTGACTTAAATATGTATAAAATTTTAACAGTGGGACTATTGTAAATAGAGTAAGAGAGAGAAAATGTAAATATTGCCACCAATTGTATATACCTAATTTTGTAAATTCCTTATCTGTTGTAAAGGGTGCCAAGAAAAAAAAATTTTAATTGAAAAAAGGCGCCGCAACTTCAAAAATCTGGGAACCTCTGAAATAAACCATTTTAAATCGGAACTAAATAATTTAAAAATGAGATGAAGAAATTGATTAATCTCAATTTAAAATTCCAAAAGTATAGCTATTATTGGCTTTAACTGTTTTTCACTTTTCATTATAACATCGATACTGTTTTTTACAAGTTTTTTTATTGATATATACCTGTCCACAAGCTAAGCCCATGCCAGACTCGCCCATTCCATGAGGACAGGACAAGTTCAATTCTAGAGCATCTGCTCCAGCATCGACTGCCTTGGTCGAAAGCTCTATCCAATCGTCCCGATTATTACTGCACATTATACTCACATTATTATCTGAAAATTATTATAATATTTTATTTTTAAAAGACAATACATAATTTCAACAGTATTTGAATTAAGAATACCTAATAAATGATTGATTATACCTTATTTGGGAAATCACGTGTTTAGTTCTTTGATACTAGCGCACCAAT
>JALMQS010000399.1:109317-134141 GCA_024734495.1 Forficula auricularia
AAATTCTTATATTTGTAATTTATACTTTTCATAATCCTTGGCTGTCTCTCCTAGGGCTCGCACAAGACGAGACGAGAAGAGATTTGAGAAAATATCGTTTCGGTCTCGCTCTTGAATCGTTAGGTCTAGTCTCGTTTAGTATCGCCACTTCTTATTTTTTTATAATATAAAAATAAATTAAATCGATCTAAAGAGCTAATCTGGCGGGATCACCCGTGCCCTAGTGGTCAAGCCACTCTTCGGCTATAGGAGAGAGAACGTGGGTTTGAGTCCTGCCGGGGGGTGCTCAATTCATTTTTCCTTTTCAAAAAATGATAGAAAATAATTTTTAAATATGTAGAATTAACACACTCCGATTGTGGAGGTAATAGATAAAATATTTATAATTAAAATGACTGATTGAAACTATAGTCTCAAACAAATAAATTATATACCTATATACATATTTATATTTGATAAATATTCAATGGAGTGGCAACTTTTCACTTTTAACTTGTATTAATTTAATATAATATTGAAAGATCTATTTAATCATATCACCTTCTTTAGCGGCTCGGGCAATATCCACGATTTCTGTTATATTTGGAGTAAGCTTAATAAAAAATGGAATTTGAACAGCACTTCTAACATAACCAGCTATGTCTCTTACTGTATCTGGGTGCTAGAGAAAAAAAAAATGTTAAATAATTAATATTGTGAGGCTTCTGGATGTCTGTTATTGTAAAATCGCTTAATTTGCCTAGTTTAGAAGTAGTTTTAACCAAGCCCTATCTTGAGTACTTGTATTAATTAGTCACCAAAAGAATCTCTTAAGTGATTTTATCAGAAAACAGCAGTTGAGTGAAAATTAGTTATATTTTCGACCATTTAAAGGTTTCTTATTGTTAACACTAGTTTTAACTGAAATGAATCTGCTGGAATTTTTTTCATTTCTATAGGTTCCGACACGGGCGTTTCTTTGAGTTCTTCAAATCCAAAACATCGTTATACCATTCTAAATATATTTATTTTCTTAGATTTCAGTTACTTTGTTTTTACTAGTCATATTATCTAGTTTTAACTGTAAAATGTTTAATGATAAGATGGTTAGTTTTAGTATTGACTAGATTATACTAGTAGACTAGACAGGGCTTTGTTAAACATAGATTGGTTAACTTTTAATTGAGAAATACCAATTTCAAGATCAGAATAAACCAGAGGTTCCCAAACTGTGCCCCGCTGCGCCCCGGGGAGCCGGGACCTCTTCACAGGTGTCGCTAAGCCGAGCACTAATTGAAGCAAGATATTTAGCCTAACTAGACAAATAACAAAGTGAGAAGCTAGAAATTTATTTATTATTAATTTTTATCACTTACGATTATACATACATAAACCGAAAAATTTAGCTTTTACACTTTTGAAAAAAATCTCAAATGTTTACAAAAGGTCCCCCCCTGTAGTCTGAATTTTTGATTTTCATAGAAAAATAAATTATTAATTTTCAAGATATTTTTATCGATTGTAATACAAGAGCCAAATACGCTATTTTTTTTTATATAAGGCTAACAAATTTAACTTTAACACCTTCGAAAAAATCTGAAATATTTGCAAAGGCCCTCCCCTCCCCGTGGTCTGAATTTTTGATTTTCATAAAAAAATAAATTATTAATTTTCAAAATATTTTTATCGATTCTAATACAAGAGTATTTAGAGAGACCGACTACTCTATTTGTTTTGATATAAAGCTAACAAATTTAACGTTGACACCCTCGAAAAAATCTGAAATATATGCAAAGCCCCCCCCCCCCCCCCTGTATTCCCAATTTTTGATTTTTCAAAAAATAAATTGTCATTTTTATGATATTTTTTATCGATTTCAATGCCAAGAGTATTTTAGGACCAAATGATATTTGTTTTGATATAATAGGTACTTTACTTGTTTTTATTTATGCTTTTATTCTATTCATCTTTTTTGTTCATATTTGTTATTTTTTGTTGTTTCTGTTCATCTTTTTCATTTTTTATTTTTTTATTTATTTTTTATTTATTTGACTTAAATATGTATAAAATTTTAACAGTGGGACTATTGTAAATAGAGTAAGAGAGAGAAAATGTAAATATTGCCACCAATTGTATATACCTAATTTGTAAATTCCTTATCTGTTGTAAGGCGCCAAGAAAAATTTTAATTGAAAAAAGGCGCCGCAACTCTAAAAATCTGGGAACCTCTGAAATAAACCATTTTAAATCGGAACTAAATAATTTAAAAATGAGATGAAGAAATTGATTAATCTCAATTTAAAATTCCAAAAGTATAGCTATTATTGGCTTTAACTGTTTTTCACTTTTCATTATAACATCGATACTGTTTTTTACAAGTTTTTTTATTGATATATACCTGTCCACAAGCTAAGCCCATGCCAGACTCGCCCATTCCATGAGGACAGGACAAGTTCAATTCTAGAGCATCTGCTCCAGCATCGACTGCCTTGGTCGAAAGCTCTATCCAATCGTCCCGATTATTACTGCACATTATACTCGCTATTATTATCTGAAAATTATTATAATATTTTTTTATTTTTAAAAAGACAATACATAATTTCAACAGTATTTGAATTAAGAATACCTAATAAATGATTGATTATACCTTATTTGGGAAATCACGTTTTAGTTCTTTGATACTAGCGCACCAATAATTTTCTGTTTTTTCTGAAATCACTTCAATATTTAAAAATGAACTCTGTTCAGGACCATAATGGTGTCTCGAGGTTGTTCCTTTGATGATTCTTGGTGATACGTTTGTAACAAGATCCTTGAAATGTGAAATTTTTTGTAAGCATATTTCTCTATTTCTTACCCAGGACTTAAGTTATAACAAATTTTAGATTATACTAAAAATTTTCAAAAATAATCGATCAATTAAATTATTACAGAAGAAATAACATCTGATTATACTCCATCTGCTGACTCAACCACTAGAGGAGACTGTTGTCAGATGAAGGCGTAATAAACAGATTAAGTGAACGTCTTTTATGAATAATGCGAAGTTTTTATCTCGTCAACCGTTGCGATAATTTAACTCTTCCTGGATATAGACAACGTCTGCATAAAGAATTTATTAATAATATTTAAAAACTGGAATTACTTTATTTAAACTGAATGTTTTGGTGACTACAAAAGCCCAACCGGCTTCAAATGCCCTCCGGATCATAGAACTGGAAGTTGTTGGAGGGGCGGATGCAAGACCGAACGGATTTTCAAAGTGCAATCCACACATATCAACACTTATGTCTACATTGTCAATTGCGGTGTGGAATTTTGGTAATTGTGGTTCTGGACTAACGTTGATGCCAAAACTTTCCTGAAAATAAAGAAAAGAAAATCAAACTGAAAAACAGGGAACTGCCGTATCATCTAGCTGGTATTATATATACATTAATGTATATTCACTCAAATCGAATGTTAAATTGCTTATCGTTGTTTCAGAATTCAGTCAAACACTCAGACAGACTTACAAAAAAACAAAACAATAATTTATCATGATTTTTTCTACAATGAGCAAAGAAAAAAAAAACTAACTGCAACGGATTGTTGCTTGACTTTATCCTTAATAAAATTTATAGTTTATTTTTGTCGAGAGTAGCAGAATTTATATATATTGAAGGAGACAATAAAAGAGTGTTTCTTCACCCACGTGAAAATCTCAAATACATACATTAATTCCTGTGAATCAATTGTAATAGACTGATGAAGAGGCAAACCTCTCGAAACTACAGTCACATTGTAAATAAATTAAAAATTTATAATTCCACCAGAAGACACACTCTTTTATTGTGTCCTTCAATTATCCATAATCATTTGAAATATTAATATGTTTATTCTTTTATTATTAATCCGATAAAAAGAATATGGTATTTTTGTAAAGTATTTGCTTTGTGTAAAGTACTTTAAAATGTAATTTTCCTAAAATCTTCAGATAACTTTTTTTGCGATCCTCGGGGTACTTAAATAGAATATTAAATTTGATCAAAATTGTTTAAGTCATTTTTAAAATATTTATAAAACACTAAAAAAGTACTAATTAAAAGGTTGGGACAAGTACAGACATGTTTTCTTCCATTATTAGAAACTAAAATTGATTTATCTGCTATATACGGTATATAAAATATAAGTGTTCTATTAAACGATCAATAGCAATGTTTTGTTGTTTTATTACAGCCTTTTCAGGCTCTATAAAAAGACAAAAGGCATTTCAATTTTCCATATATAAAAAGCCTATCAGAGCCTATTTCTAGATGTTTTAGAAAAACACCTATAAAACCTGCTTTTTACAATATATAAACAATAGGCCAATTATATATAAAATTAAAAGATATAACTGAAATAATGAAATGTTCAAAATGTATCTATTGAAATAGTTTGTGGAGCTGAATAGTAGTCTATAGTTGGCGTCATAGAAATATAATCATTTGCCCGCTCAACACTATTAGGGACTGCTCGTAAAACATCTCTTTTACTTCTCTCAAGGCACACATCCCATATTCTTTATTATTTGAAGAAAATATTTGAGCCGAGATGGCAAGAGTGTAGCAGGAGGTTTGAGTTAAGACTCCTTCTCGACAAAGATTTGACCGGGTTATAATCCTGCGTCTGAACTAAAACTACTAACACATAAACTATCATACTAGATAGGATCTAAATGGATTATAAGATGAGAAGCCAAAAAATAAATTATAATTTAAAAAAACTAAAAAACACGCTTTTGTCGGTAATTCTCTAAAAAGTACAAAATAATGTAATAAACCAATAAAAATAAAGCCAAAAAGCGTGGGGCACTTTATCGAAATTAATTAAAACTACATGCTTCTGCACCCACGCTTTTTGACTTTATGTTTATTAATTTATTACATTATTTTGCACTTTTTAGAGAATTACTGACAAAAGCGAGTTTTTTAGTTTTTTTCAATTATAATTTATTTTTTTACTTTTTAGTCTTAATTATTTTTATATTGAAAAGTTTTCGAAATTTAACAGAATGAAATGTTTTTATTTTTCATTTAAATTGAGTAGGTAAAGAATTATTTTTCTAGAGAAATGTTTCTGCACTTTAACAGAACAAAAGTCACATTGATAGATTAGTAGATAGATACATACATACATGTGAAGCTAATATAAAGCATGTAAAAAGATATCCCAATTTATTTTTTCTTACCTACTTCTCTCTGTCTATTGTCTATATCGAGGGGTGAACCGCGATTGGAATTAGGTGTACACCGTCTTTGGAATTACTTCGGAATTCATTAGATAATCTATTGTCATCTATTGTCTTCTACTTGGAAATGAAAGTAGAAGTGGAAGTAGGTGTACATGATTTTAGGTCACGGTTCACCCCTCGGTCTATATATAAAGTTTCTTACCTGAATGTATTTGTGCATATACCATGAAGCAGATTTTCCATCATTCACAGATTCCACAGTAGTCTCTGAATAGCCTGCTAAATCCCCACCGCAAAATACCCCTGGCTCACTTGTGCTCATTGTTGTGGAATCAATTAATGGTAAACCATTTGAATTTAAAGTAAGTGGGTGAAGAGCCTTAATTACTAAAAACAGTATAAAACTAAAATTACGAAATGGGAAAAATTAAAAAACTAATTTTTAAAATTATTTGAACCGTGGTTAGGTATTTGAACCGCGGTTAAGTATTTGGACCGTGGTTAGGTATAAAAATAGCTAGTTGAGTATTTGAAGGATGGTTAAGTATGTGTTCCGTGGTTAGGTATGAAAATAGCTAGTTAAGTATTTGAACCGTGGTTAGGTATGAAAATAGCTAATTAAATATGAAATCAACAAGCTAAGTATGTAAACACCGAGTTAATTAGGAAAACGAGGAGTTAACTAAGAAAATTTAGAGTTAAGTATTTAAACCGTAGTTAAGTATGAAAAGAGCTAATTAAATATGAAATCAACATAAATAAACACGATTTCGATATTTCAAGTATTTTAAGACTTATAGACCTGTACGTGTACTCTTGACATACGGTGGTCCGACTCGCATTTAACCGTCTTATTATTGATATATTTATTTTCATAATTTTGATCACGGAAGGTGAACCTTTGCAAAGTTAAACTTCTATATAAAAGTAAAGAAAAATTGTTAAATTGTTATAAATTATAGTATAAGCTATAAAATGAAAAACTTCAAAATTTAGAAAGATGATCTACACGGTTGTAATTTTTCAGAAAAGAAATTTTCCTTCCAATATAATATTATAATGATTAGGAATTTCATTTATAACATTTATTTAATAAACAATTAAAAATATATGATCATGTTGACAATAGTGAGATTTAAGATAATACGTCTGCATCTCATAAGAAAGATTCGTGGGAATGAATCACAAAATGATAATAAAATTAAATTCATGGAATTCTCTCGAAAAGTTAGCGGGTTTTAAATGAACATTTTAAGATTGTTTTTTTTATAAAAGATTTTTATTATAATTACGATTATATGCTCATATAAATTGGAGATTTCCGCTATTTTGTCATTGATCATATCATCAGAACTTGACCAAATTAATATGGTACCAATCGGGAACTATACTGAACCCAATGCAAAAAAAATCATCAAAATCGGTTCACAATTGGCGAAAAAATCGAGTAACATAGAAACAAAAAAAAAAATCAGCCGAATTGAGAACCTCCTCCTTTTTTTGAAGTCGGTTAAAAATGGTTAATTTTCTGTTTCTTCGTTCTTTTATAAAAGAGTATTACAGAATGTTTTAATAAATAATAAGTTCTAATACCGTTTTGATCCGATAAGCTTGAACCGAAGGCAGAAATTACGAAATTGGCTTTGAGCCGCACTATTTGGTCTTCGTCTTCCAGCCACTCGTCGTTTTCTTGTTCACAACGAACGAACTCCATGGCAACAATTTTATTTCCTTTAACGATTACTTTTCTAGGCGCTAGAAATGGAATAAATTCACATTTTTCTTCCTTTGCTAATTCTACCTAAAAAATAGAATATTTTATAATTAAATCACATTATAATTTATATATATTTACAAATTTTATCTAGAAATTTGACAGGGTATGGTAAAGTCGAGGGGTGAACCGCGACCTAATATGCTGTACACCTACTTCCACTTGTACTTCCAAATATTTCCAAGTACTTCCAAATATTTCCAAGTACTTTCAAATATTTCCAAGTAATTCCAAATATTTCCAAGTACTTCCAAATATTTCCAAGTACTTCCAAATATTTCCAAGCACTTCCAAATATTTCCGAGTACTTGCAAAGATTCCCAAGTATTTCCAAATATTTCCAAGTACTTCCAAAATACTTCCAAAGAGGTGTACACCTACTTTTAATCGCGAATCACCCCTCGGGTAAAGTATTGTAATCGTGGATGAAAAAGTGGATTTTTTGCTTCGTTTTTTCGAAATATCTAAAAAACGGCAATTGAGCAAAACCATTTTTTTACTTTATTTATTATACATACAGAGTATGTTCAAGTATTCTAATCGTGCATGAAAAAGACTTTTCTTTTACTTCGGTTTTTCAAAATATTTCAAAAACAAGTGAAGAAACCATGGCGTTTTGCTCTACAAAAAAATGACTGAACATCGAAAAAATTAAATTTTACGAGAAATTAGTGATTTTTTCAAAATATCTGTTAGTATTTTAGTAGACACGTTACCAAATTTTACACTCTAGCTCAAAAACTAGTGTGAATATCAAAACGAAATCAACATGCAGTTTTGGTACATTGAGATTAAGAGCTGATTGGTTGAAATCAAACCAAAAATCAAGGGGGGGGGGGGGGGTTAAAAAATTAAAATTATAAAATTTTAAAACTAAAAAAATAACGTTTTAGTTCACATTTATCTATATTTACTAGTAGTTACTTACTTCTTCTGGGACCGCTCGAATGTGTGAGAAACCTTTTCTGAATACGACGAAAACTTTTTTAGCTCCGCAACGCAGGGCAGAAGTAGCACAATCAAATGCCGTATCGCCGGCGCCCAAAACGATCACACTTCCATGAAGAGAAGGCAATTCAGATCTACAAGAACACATTCCTGAAAATAAACAAAGGAATTAAGAAAGAGAATTACAAAAATAAATAGGTACAATTATTTTGATTGATAATTCGTAGAGAGGGGATATAATGTTTTTTGGTTTGTTTTTTGGTAGTTATGTCAATTGGTATTTTCTATTTTAAGAATTTTTAAATACAGAAGAACCTCGTTTATTCCGGACTAACTGGGACCAAAGGTAATCCGGATAATCGAAAATTCGGATATATGGGTAATAATAACAAAACAAATCCTCAAATAAGCGAATTTGAATTTATTACGATAAAAAAAACCATGTTTATATCAAAATTACATAGAATTGTTTAAAAAAATACATACGTTAAATTTTTGGTGAAATTATAATTATGGTATCAGAGTTAAAAATTATTATCTATGTGAACATTTATTAAAATAAAAATGTCTACAAATCCGATACGGATAATTCGGAGGTCCGGATAAATGAGAGGCGGATAAACGAGATTTTACTGTATATATATATCAGGGGCATGTGGTCCATGGATGCTGTGGATGCATCGCATCCCAAAAATTCCAAAATGTCAAGAGTATTTTCATCCGTGTTATATTAAAAAATTGTAAAATTTGAAAAACACTTTCAATAAATACTATACAACTAATTCATTTAAAGTTATATAAAATTTACGGAGCTTTTTAACGTTAGCAAATTAATAAAATATGAAAAAAATATTCCAGATTTCCTATTTTAATCACTTCAGCTATCTTGTGGAAAATACATGGGTTATCATGGGTATTGGAATTCAGACACACAAAGAGAAAAAAAATCATAGTTGAAAAATATTATTCCCCGCTTTTCAGACATTTTTTAAAGCACAATGGGAAAATATTTATTTTTATGCGTGATTTAATTCATTTAGTTTGCATTATGCCTTCTACGAGCGTGTCAGTCAGTATTCAACTATGAAAAGAATTGAAACATCAACAGAGGAAGCTGAAGTGAATATAGATTATCCGCTCTGTTTAAATATCAATTAATAAAAAATCTAATGTTAAATTTGAAAAAAATAACGAAAAATTCTATGATGAATTTATCGATAAATTTAGCAAAAAGGAGCGAAGAATAAAATAAAATTTAAAAAAATGAAGGTCTATTTTTTGGACAGCATCCGCTGGTTGAAAAGTCACCACCCGACACTGATATATATATATGTGTGTGTGTATACGGGAGTAAAATAGATACTTGAAGAGGTAATCAGTCTAATTAATATATGTATGTTGACGGTAACGGATTCGATTTTTCCGCTACGGGGTGGAGCGAGGCGAGGATGGATATTTTTTTAACAAGGGATAAAGACACATAGGTTGCTTGGTCACAGAGATAAAGAAACTTAAAAGGTTAGGAAGCACTGCTAAAGAAGCTCATAAAATAATAAAATATTGAATTCAGATCGAAAGCTTAATAATAATAATTATTTTATTAAGAAGAAATTTTAAATAGACATGGAAACACAACAGATGCTAATGCAATCTTCTAATTCGTAAATAAGTTAGATAAGATATTTAAAGGTAACGACTGGTAAGAGTAGATAAAATCGAAAATTAGAAGAGTACCAATTAAAAATTAACGTAATAAATAAAAAAATCGCCAATCAATAAATAATTAGTAGAGATTGTGGTGTTGGTGCAAGGTGAAACATCTTTAATAAAAAACTCTTAACTTTAATCAATAAATAATAAATAAATTGTATAACAAGGAGTTAGGGCTGAGGGGGGAGTGTTCTAGACATTTAGAGCATAGACAAGGTTTATTATTATTATTAATTTACATTCATGAATTTTTTTTGTGAAAATAATTATTTTTCAAATATATTTTCAGTTTCGGGTAAAGGGTTGTTTCATTTAATATTTCAAATGTCTTATCGAAATCCGTGACATCAACAAAATTAGACTTTTTTCGATTCGAAAAATTATTTGATCAAATCATTGGGCTTGAATTTTCAGACTAAATTTTATCAACTGCAATAAATTTTTAATTATTCATCGTAGAGTTTTGACTCTTATAGACATTTTTGTTTATAATTGAATTTACTTTAACAAACCTTTACAGAGTTGTGTATTTCAAAGGGTTAGGCAACAATGATTAAATATGTTTTATTTCAAATATGATCTCTTATACAAGCAAAAGTAAGTCACCTACATAAAAAGTTACATTAAACAATTTTTAGGGATTTAAATATACTACAAAAAATATCATATAATTAATTTGTCTATGACCAATAATTTAGAAGATAGAAGATTTTAAATTTATATACACGAATTTTTTTTGGTGAAAATAAAAATATTTTTTCAAAAATATTCACTTTTTCTGGTAAAGAGTTGTTTCGTTTATAATACCGAAAAATTTTAGCGAAATCTATGACATCAACCGAATTCCACTTTTATTCCCTCTCATGGCGGGAGACTTGCGTCGCATAGTAGACCAAAAGAATTATAAATGAGAAACAAAACGATCTTATTTTATAATTGTTATCTATCTGAATGTTCACAGTTACATTCTATATAAGAAAATGGCATTTTAATTAAGAATTTTGTATTTTAAATGGAATTTTATGAAAAGATTCAATTTCTTCTCTTCGGGAGCGAATCAACTAGAAATGCACTAGAAAATCACAAGATAGTGTCATCTATTAAATCCGATGGAATGGAATATTTTTAATTATATGTCAGAGGGGTTGTTTTTTACCCCCTCGGGAATCGAACCCGAGTGCCAGTAACAGCAATCCGGGCCATCTGGCTCACCTGCGGGATGCGAACCTCTCTGACATATGTAAACGCGTAAAACTAGAAATGGCAAAAAGTTTAATTTATCCTCTGATTAGATATTTATTCAAATGTATTGAAATTTTATATCTGAGTGTTAATTCATTTATTTTTTATATCAAATAATTATTATTAGGAAATTTGCATTTTAAAGGGTAGTTCATTTGAAGTCCAATTTGAAAAAACGCAAATAACTCCGTTGAATTTTTTTTTAAAATATGACATTAATAGATATTATAAAACAATTAATTATTAATAATTTAATTCCATTTTGGACGAAATCGATTCATAACTTTTTGAGAAAATCGTCAAAAACTCCGAAAACTGTCGTTTTAGAAACATTTTAAAATTCACATCCATGTCACAAGTCAATGTTTCGTTTCATATGACTTGTAACATTTTTCAAAGGCATCTCGTGCTCTCAAAAAACATCGTTTTTTTGACCGTTCAGGTGGTTTTTGACCGTTTTCTCAAAAAGTACTGAATCGATTTAGTTCAAAATGGAATTAAATTATTAATAATTAATTGTTTTATAATGTCTATTAATTTAATATTTAAAAAAAAAAATTCAACGGAGTTATTAGTGTTTTTTCATATTGGACTTCAAATAAACTACCCTTTAAAATGAAAATATTCTAATAAAAAACATTTTCTATAAAAGATCAAACGAAATAACTAACAGATATGAAATTTCAATAGATTTAAATAAATATAAAATGAGAAAAAAAATAAAACTTGTTGCCATTTCTCGTTGATTCGCTCCCGGAGGATGAAATTGAATCTTTTCATACAATTTTTTTAAACTACAAAATTCTTAATCAAAATGCTATTTTCTTATTTAATAGATATACTGTGAATCTTCAGATAGATGAAATCGATAAAATAAGATCGTTTTCTTTCTTATTTATGATTCTTTTGGACTGATTTTTCAAGAGGTTGGGTCGCGGGTTATTTGTTACGGTTTTCTAACTTTTTACCATTTTCTCAAAAACAAATCAATCAATTTAGTTCAAAATTTAATATAATTATTAATAATCGATTTCTTTATAATATTTATTAATTTCATATTTTTAAAAATTATTTCAAAGTAATAATTAGCGTATTTTCAAATTAGACTTCAAATAAACTATCCTTAAAAATAAAAATATTCAAAAAAAAAAAAAATATTTGATATAAAAGATAAAATGAAAAAACACAGATTTGAAATTTAAATAGATTAGATTGAAAATGTAATGTGAAAAAAAAACTTTTGTATATTTCTAGTCGACTTGCTCCCTGCGAGGAAAAACTGAATGTTTTTATAAATTTTCATTTGAAATAAAAAAGTATTAATTAAAATGCTATTTTCTTATATTAAAATTATACTGTGAACCTTCAGATAGATAAAAATGATAAAATGAGATGGCTTTCTAAAAGTTTAAGAAGCACTGTTCTAGAGGGTTTGACCCAGCATTAAATTTTTAATTAATTCTTTATTCTAGCTGATAAAAACAAAGCATTTAATTACTTAATTAAAACAAGCAATACTTTCATGTATATCAATAATATATCATATAGTTAATGATAGTGATATAAAAGCGAATTAAAAATTATTTTGACCTCTAAGCTAATTAGACCCCACTTTCAGAGCTGACAGAAATAAGGTCTGTTTTTAAATCCAGGAAAGGCATGAAGCATAATGTTGAGAGAATAATCTAAAAGCAACATTCAAAGCATTTTAAATGAGTATGACCCATGACCTTAGTAGAAAAAGATTCGGATACAACAGTGAAGCTGTTATGAAGAGATAAAAAGATCTCGTTCTTTTGATCAAAGTTTCCATTTCCATTCAAAATAAAGCATAAATTTTAGATTTATATATTACATTTTTAAAATATATAAAAATTACAAAAATAAATAAATGAAAGATTTCTTCCTCAATTTGTCACGAATTAGCTAAAGAGAATTCTCTAGGAAGGACAAAATTTATCAATATAAATACTCATATAATAAGAAATAGGAAATTTTTATTAAAAAATAAAAAAGTTAGGGCTGAATCTAAAATTAAAATGGTGTGATGTCAGAAATCAGCTTTTATTCTATTTGGAAATGTACGAGGGAATTTGGGAAAAATTGGAAATAATTTTTATCCCCCATTGCGTGATTACATCTTTAAAAACTAAATAAGAATTTAGGAAACTAAACATTAATTTAAGGGTTTCGTTTAAAAGTAAAACGAGGTCTTGTGCTATCACTACTATGGGGTCTAGTCTTCTGGACGAGCCGTAGTATTGATTTCACTCTAGTAATGAATTATATCATTACCAGCTCCGAAGCGCAGGACGCGCTCTTATAGAAAGAGCCTCTTATAGAACGATTTAAATTTAAAAATAGATTTGGCTTAATTTTGCTGTGAATGTATGAACAAATTTCAGTCAAGTATTTATAATAATTGTTAAAGTGTTAAATAAAATAAGCCACAGCTGGCTCTCAGCTACGCGCGCCCTGCGTCCGGGCTAAATCCGGCCCCATACCAAGAGTTATAGAGTTGATGATTATTAAGAAGAAATCAATGAGGTTGTTGGAAATAAACATATATTGATAAATAATTATAATTTACCAGCTGCGAAGCCCGCCTTCGGCTGGCATCTTGCTGGCCAGGAGACGCGCCGCTTAGACTCCTTTTAGTGGGTTTTAAAATAATAATTTAAATTTCCTAATTTTAATAAATTTTATTTGCCATGAACTATTAGTGGATATTAAAATTAAAACAAAAATCATGTCGGAGTCGTCGGGCAAGCCGATTATAATAAGTATAGATAGATATAGAAAGAACGATTTGTTATGGCCCCTTTACACTGGCGCCCGAATAAAATGCAATAAGTATTTATGTATTTGTATGGGCTTATTCCACCCCCTAAATTGGTTAATATCTCGAAAACTAAAAATGCTATCATCATCATCATCATTGAGTATACAGTCCTAAGACTGGTTTGATGCAACAATCCGTCTCCACTCGACTCTGTCCCCCGCCAGCTGTTTAACCTCTCTAAATGTCTGGCATTCCATATCCCCAATTATTTGGTTGAAATATTCTAATCTGGGTCTTCCCCTTCCCCTTTTCTTTCCCACCTCCCCCTCCAAGATATCCCTAAGCAGTCCCCCATGTCTCAGTGTGTGCCCCATCATCTGACCTCTTCTCTTCTTCAGACTCTTCCACAAGGTTCTTCTTTCTCCGATTCTTCCAAGAACTTCTTCATTTATAATTTTATCCATCCATTTGATATTCATCATTCTTCTGTAGCACCACATTTCGAAAGCCTCCAATCTCTTTCTCTCCGCTTTTCCAATTGTCCAGGTTTCACACCCGTACATGGCTATGCTCCATACATATGTCTTCAAATGCAACTTCCTGTTTTCTAAGCTGATTGAGGAGGAGCATAGTAGTTTTTGTTTTGAATTAAACCCCATTTTTGCTTGGGCAATTCTTGATTTATTTTTTTGGGAAGTGTGACTATTTTGTTTTTTTGGAAATCTCTTGGGATGATTCCCAATTTATTGATTTTGCTAATTAGTTCAAAAAGTTTATCACGTGCCTTTTCTCGAGAGTTCTTTAGGATTTCAGCTTGTATATTGTCGGTTCCTTCAAAGCTGTCTCGAATTCTGGCCTGAGTATGGGGTCTCCTAATTCGTTTTCGTCCACAGATTCTTCTTCTTCTGTTGGGTTAATTGTTTTTTCTTCTCCATAGAGTTCTTCTAGGTATTCCTTCCAACTATTTGCCTGTTCGTTTTCGTTTAGAATAATGTGGCCTCCTTCATCTCTTATGTTCTTGCTTTTTGGCTTGTCTTCTTGAAAATTTCTTTTTATTGCCCTATAGCCTACATCAACTTTTCCCAATACTAGATTTTCGTTGACTTCTTTACATTTTTCTTGAATCATTAAAAATGCTAGCAACTTCAAATTTTTCCCACATTTTTTGACCTATAAATTCTAAAGCAAGAAACCCTTAAATAATCCAATAAGTTCTACTTTTTAGAAAAGAAAAAAATGTCACCAGGAAAAGCTTTATATAATGATCTTTTGTTATCATTGGTATCAAATTCAAACTTTATTATAAGCTCTAGTGCTTTAGTTTTTCGTGAATTATTGGCAACCTATTGGTCATAGAGAAAACTAGTTCAAATACAATTTGTAGATAATACACTGCTCTACAAAAAAGCATTTTTGTATTTTTTTGATATGAGCAACGGTTTAGGAGAAAATTCAATCTGAATTATTCCATTAATAAAATAAATGGATTTTTTTTAAATTACTTCGAAATATTGATAAACATTTTGTAAATATTTACTTCTCTTTAGGTTACTAGGCCACTAATTGATGATTTATTGCTTTGTTTTATATTTTTTATCGACATAGGAATTTTTATGACGTCAATAAAAAAAAATCACAAGAAAACACACACACACACAATTTAATTGAAAAGTTTTTGTTTTGCCGAGAGTAGCAGAGTTGTTGATTCACAAAGAGAAACAAAGAGGTTGTCCTCTGCTTGATGCAAATAAACATATACACATATATATATCAAGATGATATATCTGTATATATATTATTCATTTGTTTGAGACTATAGTTTCGAAGACTTGGTCTTCATCATCAGTCTTTCTTCAATTATAAATGTTTTTCATGGAGTCAATATCATTATAATTGAAGAAAGACTGATGATGAAGACCAAGTCTTCGAAACTATAGTCTCAAACAAATAAATAATATATATACAGATATATCATCTTGATATATATGTGTATATGTTTATTTGCATCAAGCAGAGGACAACCTCTTTGTTTCTCTTTGTGACACACACAATTGTCCATTCATTAAAAGGATAGATGTGAATGTATTTTTTCTTTCAAATGGCTATATTTTCTAAATGCTTGCTTCTATCAAAAAAACATCTATAACTTTTTTTGTAGAAAGGTTTATACTCTATCAATTTGATAATAAGTATTTTTATCCTACGGTCAATAGATAAGGAGATATTTACGAAAAACTGATTAGGAACCTTTTTTTCGTAATATAAAGTGTTTATGTTTTGGATTAGACAGTATATATTTTATGTTTTGGATTAGACAATATATATTTTATATTTTCTTTAAAAACAAGAAATTAATTTCAAGTTTTTTTGACTGTCAAGGTAGGTTCATAGAAGCACGTATCGTGTATCTATTGTATTTTTCAAGTTCCAAATATTAATTCTTTTCAAATAACCTATTGATAGATATATTCTTTTGTTTTATATCTTTAATTATTCTTAATCTTTGCATTGTGTAAAAAAAATTGGTTTAATAAATAAATAAAAATTGTTTAATAAAATAGATTTGCCCATTCATAAAACTTAACCATACACCTGCTACATCCCTAGTAGCACAATGTTTCAAACTATATAGTAACTATATATAGATTATCGAAATCTATGTAGGCACTATGTAGCTACTATATAGTTTGAAACATTGTGATACTAGAGATCCCTTATATTTAATATTTAATAAAAAAAAGTGATAATCTTTTAAGAAAAAAAACCTCCCTCCACTTTGTGCCCATTAGCATTTAATAATATCTCCTCTTAAAATTAAACTTTTCTTTTGTAAATATCAGCTTTCTTCTTATTTGTTTGAAAATTTTATTATTGTACGTTATTTTTTAACCTCCCCCGCCCCCCTCATTTGAGTCACTATCGATCTCACAAAGTGAGTCGTTTTCATAAGTTCGTATAGGGTGTGGTGTATATGAGGAATTTCGTACAAATCAACAAAAGGGTCTAAGACTTACCATATATTGGAATTTCTATTTTTACACGCTTTATATTAGCTTCACCTGTATGTATGTATGTGTCCATCTATGAATGTATCAATGTGACTTTTGTTCTGTTAAATTCCGCAAACATTTCTCTATAAAAATAATTAAGACTAAAAAGTAAAAAAATAGATTATATTTAAAAAAAACTAAAAAACACGCTTCTAAAAATCACAAAATAATTTAATACTTAATCAAAAAGCGTGAGGCACTTTGTCGAAATTAATTAAAAGTACATGTTTCTGCACCCCATATTTTTTGATTAAGTATTTCATTATTTTGTACTTTTTAGAAGGGTGCTTTTTAGTTTTTTAAAATATAATTTATTTGAACATCCTTCCTCTCATTTTGTTCCCCGAAAGAATTAATGACTTTCTTTTTTATTATAGGGCCTTTCTATAGTAAATTCCATTTTCCTTGGTACTTTAGTTTGAAAATTTTAATTTTTTAAAAATTCCACCCCTCTCCCAATTAATTTTGGGTTCGATTTCAATCAAAATCTAATCACTTCTTAATCTCAAAACAAAAAATAAACTAAATGTGAAATTTCTTTTTTGAATTCAAAATAGTTTCAGCGGTTTTTGAAATATTTCGAAAAAATACACTTTTTTTCATGCTTGAATAGTTGAATAATATATTTGACCATAAAGTAAAAATGTTAAGAGATAATTTGTCTTCTATTATTTTTGTAGATATTTAAAAATATATGATTAATTTTATAAATATTAACTAAATTGTTTTCAATTATTATATTTACTAAATAATCATCTTTTATGTTTTTCTTTATTCTTTAAAATAAAAATATCTATTAATAAAGTAAAGGGTGTGTAGTTTCACTGTGAAACTACACACCCTTTACTTTATTAATTAATATCATGTTTCACCTAAAACCTATACCACTGTCTCTAAGTAAAAAAAAAAAATATCTATCTTAAAAATGTCCGCAAGAAAAATAATAAGTACGAGCGCGCTCGTTGTTTTATCTAATTTTTACTAATTACTAAAGTAGTAATTTAAATTCATGGCAAATTTAAGAAATAACATTTTTTGAATATTTATTTATATATTTGTTCTATTTAAAAACCTTTTTATTTAAAAATATATAGATTAAATTATAAAAATATTAGCATTGCTCTTAGGGGTATTCTCTATTTCTTGATCTAAAATGGAGGCTGGTGACGTCAGCTGAGGGCACTTTCTCGAGCTAGTGTTCCCTCCCTAACTCCCTGATATAGATAGATAGATTATAATATTAGTTACGAAACCTTCGGTATGCGAGTTCGACTCACACTTAGCTGGTTTACTTTTATTTTTCTAAGATTTTTTTTTTATATGTGAGAAAGTTCACAGACCTCTAATCTTACGCCATTGATTCAAATTCCGGCTAAGTATTTTTATTTTTAAAAATTTTTAAAAAAATCAATATTTTTAATTAAACTTTATAACATAATACTATTGATATTAAAATTTGTATTCACCAAACCTACTTATTTTTACCTGCTTTACTTCCTTTTGAAACTGCTGGCAAAAAACTTTTTGATGTATAAAATCCCATTGAAGTATTAAGATTCTTAAAGATTGGATTTATTTTCGGTTCTGGCAATCCAATACCTAGAAAGATTGCTTTGTACCCTTCTTTCTTTAAATTCTAGAAATTAAATAAAATTATTTGATAAATAATTGTGAATTTTTAAGGCGCATCGAATACTAAGGTCATAAGCGCCACAAATAAAATTATTAATTTTCAAAATTGTTCACTAAATATAATTTCAAGTAAAACTCTACCTTAATTGTAATATCTTCTATTGATAATTTGCGATTTAGTTTGATTTTAACACCCAAATCTTTTACTAATTCAATTTCAAAATCGACCACTTCATAAGGCAATCTATATTGTGGAATTTCTGAGGTACTAAAAAAAAAATTTATAAAAAATTAAAAAAAATTAAAATAAATAAATGTTTTTATTATTTTAAAATAAATGATTTTCAGCTAGGCTAGGCTATATAGATTATATTTTTTGGGTATAACATTGTCTTTTTATCATAATCTTGAAAGAATTTTATTCAAATCTTTTAATAAAAACGATCTTTAAACGTTTATTAAAATACTAAACCTTTAGGGAAAATTTCTCCCTTTATCACAATAGTTTTTTTTTTTTTTTTTTTTTTTTTAAAGAAAACAAGTTATTTTAAATAATGAATACCATATAAAGCAACAGTAAACAACCAAAAAATTTTAATACAGACAATGATACAGATTAGTGATGAGTAGGGTGCTCTTTATTTTGGATATTTTCGAATATTTACGCTGACAGGGGCTCATATCATTCTAAATAAATAAAAAAAAAATATCCCCCCAAGTTTCAAGTCTCTATCTCAATTGTAATCCAGTGTTACACACCGATTAAGTTTCACATCCAAGTAACATGGGGTTTTTACCATTGAAAGATCAATCCCTTATTTCGGTCAAAGTAATGGTTCAAAAAATTTGAAACTCTCTAGACATCATCCTTATAATAGTAGCTACCCCTCAGAATTTTTACAGATTTTTAGCTATTATAATTTTGGAGTCTATAACTTACTAATATTAAGATATAGCAGTATTTTATCTAGATGTAACTCCAAAATTGTAATAGCTAAAAATCTGTAAAAATTCTGAAGGATAACTACTATTATAAGGATAAAGTATACAGAGTTTCAAATTTTTTTGATCCATTACTTTGGCCGGAATAAAAAGTTGATCGTTCAATGCCAAAAACCCCATGTTATTTAGATGGGAAACTTAATCGCTGTGTAGCACTAGGTTAAAATTGAGATAGAGACTTGAAACTTGGGGGATATTTTTATTTATTTATTTAGAACCAAATGAGCCCCTGTCCGCGTAAATATTCGAAAATATCCAAAATAAGGAGCATCCTAGTGATGAGCAAAGCAAAACCAAGACTGTGGTAGTCTTGGTATCGGTCTTGGTCTTGCCCATTTGGTCTTGATCTTGTTCTTGTTCAAATATTTATAGTCTTGCTCTTACCTTTTACTTACATGTTTTTAATAATTTTTATAAGCGCCATTAATTATTCAGGCTCTTTTACGGATAAGTTATGAACTATAAATAGTATCTAGCTAATAGAAATTTATTTTAATTCAATTAAAAAATAAACTGCAAAGGATTGTTGCTAGACTTTTCTCAAAGTCATTTGAAATATTAATATGTTTATTAATAATCAGATATCACTGGCCATTTGAAGTCCATGTTAACTTCAGAAGCACTTAAAGACTATTCCAGAGGTATTGAAACGTTGTCTACATTCTGATAAGATTTTCTCATTAAAAAGGTCTAATCTAGACAGTTTCAACCGAAACTTCTTTTGTGATAATCTATATTAACTCATGAAATTTAATTATATTATCTTAGCCGGAAATTTCATTTTTTACATATTATATGATAGGTTATTTTATAAAATTACCTTAATCCGCCAATATAACTTTCTTTCTCAAAAATGGTGATGTTGCTATATCCTAGTCGAGCTAAGAATGTAGCACAGGAAAGGGATGCAGGACCGCATCCTAAAAGTGCAATGGGACTTTCAGAGTGTTTTGGTTTTGGTGAATATCTTGTTTGAGGAATCTTCATTTTTTTAAAAACCTGTTACAAAGATTGTAATAAGAATTTTGAAACCTATAATTAATCTAATTATATATACCTCGACTGCAAATTGTTGAAGACCTCCAATATTTATGGGACCTTCTTCTGTGGCTTGTAAGTTGCATCCACCCACACAGAGATCTGAGGTGGGACACACCATTCCACAAGTCAAGCCTAGAGGATTATCAGAGAGGATTGCTTTAGCAGCTCCATAGTAATTCTTCAAAGATTTAATCAAATTAAACTCACTATAACAATGCATATATATAATTAAAATTGGATTTTAATTTGCAAACCTTATGAGAAATGCTGGTAATGAAGCTTTTGATGTCAAGTTGAGTGGGGCAGGATTTTTGACATGGAGCATCCGCACATTTCAAACAACGAGCTGATTCCCGAAGAGCTCCTCTTTCACTCAACGTTGTGTGCTTGATATCATCGAAATTTTTCTCTAAGTCTGGACATTGCTAGCAAGAGAAAGGAGGCAGATCTTAGAAAACAAACTTGTTTTGGCATCTGTAGCCACCGTGGATCAAAGTATGAATTCGTATATTCTTATTAGACATGTCGCTACCAAGTAGTTCAGAAAATTTTCATGGAGGGGGGTCAATCCACAAAGTAAAATATTTAGTTGTAGTAGGTACTTCAAAAAATTAAAAAAAAGAGCATAATTCTTTATTAAACATAGGAAATATATTTAATTACGGTTAGTTTGCCATAAGAAACGGTTTGTCGTTGCCGTTATTAATTCCATGAGCCCTGCCCAAGGATCACATACAAAAACATGCGGAAGATGAAATTTGTTTTAAAGAACTTAGAAGACTTCAAATTCCCAATCCAGATTTTTAGGGCCATTTACTTAAATTGTAGTGATGATTGGAGGCTAAGTAAACTGCACCAGCCTGGCTGGCTATGAGTGAAATTATAATTATGCTCAGTGTCTCCATATTACACAGGTACATCGGACAAGTGACCGGGGTCCGAGGTCTTAAGGAATACAAGAAGAAAAAAGCACATTTTTAAGCAGAAAAATGATGGAAAATAAATTCTGTTAAATTTTATACTCTTATTTTTACGGCTACTAGTAAATTAAAACAATTACGAGTAGTAGTTTTTGTAAAAAAAAAAAAAAATAATATTATAGTTTTAAAAGTCTCTTTTAATATTTTATACCTGGCGCTAAGGTCTCAGAATCGTAGCAAATTATTTAAATATACAATCAATATATAAAAACAGATTAAGATTAATGTGCTCAGGGAGTCAGAATAATAATAAAAATATCTCTTTTTGTTTCAAGTCATTTTCAAATTTTTCTCAGGACTTCAGATTGTGACATAATGGGTTGTAGGTACATTGTACATATATTAACAATCTAAAGTCATGAGGAAGATTTGAAAATAAATCGAAATGTCGACTTCAGAGATCTTTTTCTAGATTCTGACTACCTGGGTCTTTTAAGTTTATATAATTTAACTTAATTAGCCACATTAATTTCTCTACAACAGTTTAGTTAATCTAATTTTTATAGATTAAAATGAAAGTTAATGTTGAATTATGTCAAAAATTTTCAATTCTTTTAAAATAAAACTGGAAGAAAAAAGCAAAACTTTTTTCAAAGCTCGGTACGCTTTCCGCAAATTGTAGTGATTCGTCAATCAATAGCCAATTTAGTCCTGTGATTAGGATGGCCCTGCAGAAAGTGCAACGGGCGGGCCATGAATTTGTGGGGCCTTGGGCTAACACTACTTGGGGGCCTACCTAATTAATCAAACTAATTGCTATTTTGTCAAAAAACTGTTTTCTATAATGATGTATACGGCAGAGGAAAAAAATTAGAAAAATAAAATATTTTATTTATTTAATATGACTTAGATACAGAAACAGCAACTGTAATTTTGGATTATTTTTTTCACTGGGATCGTGGTTTTCGCCAATAAGTTCCTAGGCACGTTAGGCCGGCATTACTTAGGTTTATTTCAGTGAAATTATATAAAAATCTTTGAAAATGTTTTTAAAGAACTTACACCACATTTTTTGTCAATATTGCGTTTCCATTTAAGTTTTTCCTTTTTCGTCTTGTCTGTAGGCACCAAGTTACTGAAGGGCTTGATGCGCGGATTAAGTCCCAGAAGATTCTAAAAAGAAAATCACAAAGCTCGTTCACTTTATTCTTACAATTACGATTAAAACAATGGATTAAACAAATTTTGTCAATTCGTGGGTTTTGAGATTGAATAATTTTTAGAGAAAAAGAAAACATTTGAAAAGTAATTATTTTTTTATGTTGAGAATTTAGTGGTCAAGTTAATTTTTCTCATAGGAGTCGGTATAGACCATATGTTCCCAAACTTATTTGTTCTAACGCCCACTTATCAGATAAAAAGATACCCTGCCCCCTGAAAATCTATCTTCTTCAAGTGAACAAACAGAAAAATCCACTAACAATTTAGCGTTATTATATATTCCTGACAATTATTGTTTAGAGAAATTCAAAAACTAACCACCCAAAATGAGGGGGGGGGGGGTTAAAAAACAATTTTTAATCGCCCGGCGTAAAACCACTGTCCAATTTTTTAAGGACTCCCTAATATTGGAAAATATTCCCAAGTTTCAGAGTCTTAATTGGAGTTCCTTTTTCTTTTCTTTTCTTATCATTTTCTCCTCTTATCATCTTCTCATTCCTCTTCAATTCTCTCTTTTATCAGTCCTGATCACTAATGACAATCATTAAAATCAATTTTTGTAACATTCGCGGTCTATCTCTTAAATCAAACTTAAGCGACGTTCACCAGCTGATGGAAATTGAAAAACCAGTCCTTTTAGTCCTATCCTAAACTATACTCGACGCAAATAGATCTGACGAACGGCACCTCCAATTCGATAGCTATACACTTCATTCAAAATTTCGAAAAAATCGAGGTCTGCTATAATATTAGGAAGGTAAACAGTAGACGTTTTACCAATCTTGAATCCAATGAATTCGATGTCTTATAGATCAAAATAGCGATAGGCCACTCAATCAAATTTTTCTGCATATATTTGCCCCCCAAAGATCCCAGGTACCAACAATTTTTAGCTACTTACTCTAATGTCATAGCAATATCCTGAATGAATTTCCCTCTTCTGAAATATCTCTCCTGGGCGATTTTAATGTTCACAACAAAAATTGGCTAAAATTTCCTAGCCATGATTCCTAGAGAAATCTTTTTTACGGCATGTGACCTCACATAAATTATTTATTAATGGCCATACAAGAGTCCCGGAAAAAGCTAATGAAAAATCCAATCTTCTTGCTCTTTTCATTACTTCGCACCCTTCATCATATGAAGCTAAAATTTCGGCCCCTTTAGACACTTCATTCGCCAATATATTTGTCCCCATGACTTCAAGGAATTGGAACTCTCTCCCGGCCTCCATCTTTCCCAGCACCTATAATCTTCAAACCTTCAAAATCCAGATGCACAAACACATAAGCCTCCACCCTCTCACTTGATCAACTTTCCCTTCTCTTAGGTTATGAAAGAGTCTTTCGAGATCCAGGGGGGCTGCATCTTACTGGTGCGCCCCTTACATTCAATTGCATTAAAAACAAAACAAAAAAAAAAAATTTATGTTTCACTTGTAGCTTTATATTGTAAAAATTTTTTTTTATATGTTTCACTTGTAGCTTTCCAAAGTTGCAAGAAGCCATGGAATTAGTCTTTCAATGTGAAAATAATTGAAAAACTGTTATGTAAATAAATTGCTTTGTATTATTTATTTATTTTCTACCCAAAACATTTCACTCTTAAAAGTAAAAGAGTGGGCGCTCATTTTAATTAAATGTCAAGTTGAAACCTCCAACGCTTTTATTTTTAATCATGTAGGTATATATATAGATTTTTGTTTTGGTATTTATACTTATAGATTTTTGTTTTGGTATTTATACTCATATTTGAAAAAAAAAACATGTTTTTTTAAGTTTTTAAAATATTTTTAAACGTTTTATACTTCAAAATTAGATGTTAGGTAAAAAACATGAACAGTTACCTATACCATATTGAATATAAAAAATACTCTTGGACTTATATCATATCTATCTAGTTAGCAGTGAGGTTAATTTGATGTTTAAATTATATTTTTAAAAGCTTAAATTATTTTTACTTTAGTTATTGATTAAATATACAGTGAAGCGAGTCGTGAGTGAGCTCTCTTGGCAGTTGGACGTGTTTTCGCTGTTCTCTTAGACACCACTCATCATTATCACAGATAACCTATCTCTTTTTCTTTTTTTTTCTATTTCTTGTTTTCTTTCGTTATTTCAAATCTTTATTCATTTTTTTATAGATATATATTCTAATATTTTTTTTTACTATTAATTTACTTTTGGGAGAATTGCAATTCTCCCAAGCTAATCCATGGTGGGGAACGAAATGTTTCCCCCCCTTCAAGTCCCTCCGCGAGCTCGACCTAAATGGCGAAAATTCTGATAATTTATTATCAATAAACCAG
>JALMQS010000004.1:0-44417 GCA_024734495.1 Forficula auricularia
TATTTTTGATTTTAAGTCGATTCCTCTATGTCAGCGCTTCATTTTGTTAAAATGATGGTAGGTTTTCAATTTCATTTCAATTGGTGCAAAGGTGTGGAAAAAATCGTGGACGAAAAAAACGATAACATCCATCCATCCATCCGCACGCACTTCCAAAAAATGGCACTTTTTGGCCTCTCGACGAGATTGCAGGTAACTTTTGGCAAAACCGCCAGGTGCTAAAATTCAATCTCATTGAATACTTCAATTTGTGACCTTAATTGAGTTCATGGGTTCCGTAGTCTTTACCTGAGGACTCGTTGAAGTCGCGCTTGCCGCGCGACCGATTGCAATACTTTCTCCCATGCTTCGCATTGGATAAGTAAAAAGTTGTTTAGAAAACAACCGTTCTTTATTTTATTTATTATATTAGGGTTTCTTTTTAAACATTAGATGGTTTAATAAACGTTTATAAGATTGTTGGGGGGGGTTAACACCCTAACCCTCCCCCCACCGCTAGCTAGAACCATGGTGATAACGTAAAGTAGCTTCAGTATTGGAAATAATTCCTACCGCCCATCCAAAGATCTTATGCTATTTGCTCCCACCATGAAAACCTGAATCGCCCACTAGTGAAGGGTGCCAGGATGACCCACTGGATTACAGGTTATTATTATATGTCGGTGGAAAGACGGACGCAGGAATAAATTTCTAGTCTCTAGAATTCATTGGAACGAACGAGTTGGGAAAGAGAAAACAATTACTAAAAATCTAATTTAACCGCGAAGGAGTGTTGAATATTTCGAAATCGTCTATTTTGACAAATAAATCTTTAGTTGGGTTATTGATTTTAACTCGTAAAATATTATCAAGTGCGGCTCTAGTATTAAAAATGATCCGGTGATTTAATAATAGAATAAAACTTTTTCCGTTTCCCATTATCCTTTTAATTATATTATTATTATTATTTCAGAGATATTTTTAAATATTAACTGCTTTCAATCTGACACTACCTCGGAACAAAGTGTTCTGTTCCAGATTAAAATACAGTAGTTCACAATTTGTAGTAGCCAATATTTTTATATTCATAAATTACCTGCATTATTTTTATAAAATTATTTTTTTTTTATTCTAAAAAACGTGAGCAGCTTTGTCCAAAAAAATTTGGTTACGTACATGTATCACGATCTGTTTGAATACGAAAAGTGCATCCATTATTGGCGTTTATATAAATGTAATTTCCGCATCACTGCTCTAATGAATAGAGTGCAAGCAAGCGGACTTTGGTTTCAAATTTCATTTGAATTAACAATTTTCATTTTGAAATAAAAGAAATGAGGCTACATTTAAATAGATTTAATTTTTTTTTTAATTTTTATAATACAACAAATTAGCTGGTACCTACTGGTTTATAGCAAGTTTACCTGCGAAAAAAAAGTCAGACTGCAACGGATCGTTTGTAGAATTTATTGATCGGATTAAGTTCGTTAACCGAGATTCTACTGTATATATTTTTAAAATTGTAGTTATTTTTTCTCTTTGTGAAATTTCAGCTCGTAGATAATACGTCTATTGAAGTCTTGTCTTGAAATTCTTGTCAAAGATTTGTTAATGTTTTATATCGAATACGGCTCTCATCTGTGGAGAGGGCCTCTAAATATTCTCTCGCCCCCTTGAATGCAATTCAGAAACGAGCCGTCAGGCTAATTGACCATTCTACTCACCGACTCCCTCGACTCGTTGGGTCATCGAAGAAATGTCTCTGCGCTTTCCCTTTTCTATAGATACTATCACGGTAGGTGCTCTGATGAGTTAAAATCAGTAACTCCCTCAAAGCATGGTTTGGGCGTAGCACGCGTTTTGCCGACTCCCAACACTCTTTCGCAGTCAAATTAGAAAAGTGCCGGACCACTTCTTTCGCCAATACGTTTGTCCCCGTTTCATAACACCATTTATAAATGCGAGACTCTAAATTTTCAAAGGTATACAAATCAAATTAAAATTTGAAATCACACATAGCTAATTATAATTATTTATTGAAACACAAACAAATAATACAATAAAACTACGACGTTTTGATCTACTTATTCTGTGACCGTTTTCAAGTATGAGAGAGCTATTCCAAGGTCTCATCTGAAATTCCGCGCCCGGGGCCCAAAATCTGAAACGAGCCCCTTGATTATGGAATAAGTATTTGTTTTTTGCGAGGTGGAAAAAGCTGGTCACCCTACCCATTTTTTTTCTAACATTCCCCCTTAAAAAAAATATCACGTCCGGGCCCCGGGCCCAGAACCTACAGATTTAAAGTAGGAACAATGCCCTTGCGCACTGGATTGTCTTTAACGTGCCTGTATATAACCTCATGGCCTTCACAAACACGGTCAACAACTGAGCCCAGACTGACTTACGTCAAACCTGTCAACCCTGGTTCTACCACGAGTGGCACAATCAGGGCTGTGGTGGGTTGCATACTCTAGATGCACTAAGTACATCTATGCATGCGTGTATCATAGCGGAAATATGATACACCCTCGCTCGCCGGTCATGATACATTCAGTGAACGGCGAGTTAACAACTATCCAGCAAGACCACCACCACCACGAAGCCAAAACTCAATCAATGGAGATAGGGACTTTCGTCCCTATGGGCTCTCCAAACCCCGTGTTACCACTAGTTTTATAACCTTTGGTGAGATTATTTGGACCTTCTCTTGCGCGTTTTCATGCTCCGGTCCTTTTGTTTTGGATACAATTTCCACTATCCAGGCACGAGATGGGCCTTAATGCAATTGGAACTGGAACGGGCACAAATCCATTCTTCGCCTGATCCGAAATCACTGATTGCCAAGCAAGCGTCGAAACATCTGTGACAACACGGCTACCTGCCTGTGCTAACAGATCACCTATGTGCCAATTCAGTTTTGGTCTGATTAAATCTGGAAGATTGACTATTTCTTCTATCATGACTTGAGCCATGGTACGTGTTCCAGCTTAGTGCCGTTGCACACAGATTTGCATCACTTCACAGCGGATCCGCAAGGTCCGTTTCTGACGGGTAGCACCCTACAGGTGGACTTGATCCCCCCGCAAGGAGAGTTAACACAAAATCGGGGTGGGTGCTCAATCTGCTCATACTTGAGAATGATCGCAGAATAAGTAGATCTGAAACGTCTTAGTTTTATTCTATTATTTGTTCGTGTTCAATAAATAATTAACATATAATTAATTATGTGTGATTTCACTAAAAATTCAAATTTTAATCAAATTAATCACAAAAAACAAAAGCTTCAACAGCTTCTTTACTAATAAATATACAAATCCAATTTGATTGAATAAGCAATGAAGATTATAGAATGCACTAGTGCACTATCCGTCTGGGGAACAATGTGTTGAGTTTCAAGATAAATTCAGAGTTTTTAAAACAGGAGATGTCCAATAATATATGATTTAAAGAAGTCCATATGTTATCTTTTTATATTCAACTAAATCAGATGTTTTTCTTGTTTGTTGAATTGAGTTTTATTTTACTGGTATACCAAATCCCACTAACTTACTTTTTTTTTATCTTTCGCCTCACTCTATAACAAAAGATATTGTTATAAATAACGAATATTATATATAGGTATATATATATATATATATATATATATATATGAAATGGAGAATGGAGAGGCCATTCAAAAGAGATAGGAGTAGTGGGTGTGGATTTTCTACCAAATATCTCTCCTATTGTCATATAAAGATACGAATACGATACCCAAGGCAATAATACACACTCGTGTTTATTTTTTAAATGCCACCCTTTGTATATTGCATTCACTTGAAATACAAAAGGGAAAATATTTCTATTCCAAAATGGCTTGTCTTCTATAAAGAAAGGTTAGGAATTTATCTATCCATCTATCTTTTTGTATTTATAGATATTCTTAAAGATATATTTGTTTTTGTTTTTTAGGCACTTTTCTTTAACTGACTTTTCATTTTCTTTATATATAAACATTTGTTATAGATATAAATCAAAAGATATATACTAACTTAAATCCTATTTGTAGTTTGATTGTGAAGCATTAATGTTAAGCTTGTGATATAGTTGTTTTGAAGATATAAATTCGAACATTTTTTTAGTGTTCCGTTTAAAAAGTAAAAAGAGACCCTATTAGTGTCAACACTGTTTATCTGTTTTTCTGTCAGAATACTGTAGCTGGAAAACTAAATAGGATAGAAATTCGTAAGTAATATATATTAATTATCCCGCAATCACAAATCGTATTAAAATTTTAATAGAATGACTATTTTTGAGTGGGTCGAATTTTATGGGGTGTCAAAAATAAAAATATTTAAAGATAAGAGTAAATAAATATTTTATTTAATATGGATTTCTACTATGAGCTAAGGATACTGGGTCACTTATTTCACATTAAAAATTAGTTACTTTCTGTATTTCCTGAAGATGGGCCGATAGCCTGAAATATATATATTGAAAAAAAAAAGAGAAAAAAAAAAAAAATATATCTTTTGAATTTTTTTAATTTTTAATGTGAAATAAGTGGGACCCAGTATCCTTAACTCATAGTAAATCCATATTAAATAAAATATTTATTTACTCTTATCTTTATTAAAGATGTTTCACCTTGCACCAACACCACAATCTCTACTCGATTAATAAAAAATATTTTTTATTATAGAGTATGAATGTGTGGGAGAGCTCTAATGTGGCCGTTTTGGGGTGATTTTTGTACTAGAAAGCGTTATGACTAAACTTAAAATTATGAAAAAATCCAACAGATTCTCCCATTTTCTCTTTATCAACGACAGATTCGATATCTCAACAAAGATACTGAACCTTCATTATGCTGACCGACTTAACATTTTTAAGTAAGCTGGACAATTGCGAGTGGGCCAACTGAGAAATAAGCTTGAATTTGCCCAAAGTCATAAATAGTGCTGTCTGGGGAAAGATATTTTAATTGATGAGAGTAATAATATAAAATAAATGTTTACCTCTGGACATTTCATATTATCTTTTGAATCATTATATATTGGGTTAATCTTCTTTTGTTAAAATTTTCTTCTATTTTGTAAAATTTATATTCTTTTTATAGACTGAAGATGGCTGATAGTTTCGGTCGAACCATGTATCTGTGATATTGTTATCTGAGTAATAAAGTGAGAAATTTTCCAACAAGATATCTTTTTTATTTTGTTTTGCTACGAGGACAACAGTTCAGTCTCACTTGTTGTTGTATCTTTTTTTTTAATTTCTCATATTATATAATATACCATTACAAGCGTTGATTTTCTTTTTTATCTAACTTTCTACATAAGTTTCACCATTACTGCCTAACCCTTTGTGGTATAGAAATTTATATAATGACCCTTATTATAGACGATTTAATTTCCATCAGAAAAGTTAATATTAGTGAAATGTCTAAAATTAATAGTTTGCTAGTTAAAAAAGATACCCCAATATTGTAGAGTGACTGAACTTGATGAATCAATAAGAAATAATGTGTCACTGATCGAGACACTTCCTCTCGTTATAACAGACCAAAAGAATAATAAATTAGAAAAATCGATCTTATTTTATCGATTTCATCTATCTGGAGGTTCATAGTATCTTTTTAATATAAGAAAATAGCATTTTAATTGAAAATTTTGTAGTTTAAAAGAAATTTTATGAAAAGATTCAATTTCTTTTCACCGGGAGCAAATCAACTAGAAATGGCAAAAAGTTTTATTTTTTTCTCATTAGATATTTAATTAAATCAATTGAAATTTCATATTTGTATGTTATTTTCTTTTCTCTTTATATAAAAAAATATTATTACAAAATTTGCATTTTAAAGGCTAGTTTATTTGAAGTTCAATTTGAAAAAACGCTAATATCACCGTTGAATTTTTATTTTTAAATATCAAATTAATAAATATTATAAAACAATTAATTATTAATAATTTAATTCAAGTTTGAAAGACATTTTGGGCGGTTAGTTTTTGCATTTTTAGACTTCTGGGGTCCCACTGATTATGTATCCAAAATTTGGTTGAGTTTGCTCAAATTTTTAATTTTTAACCCCCTCTCCACTCCCCCTAATTTTGTGTCGATATGCCCCAAAATCTAATCAGCTCTTAATCTCAATGGACCAAAACTACGTGTGAAATTTGGTTTCGATATTCATACTAGTTTTTGAGCTAGCTCGTCCACAAAAATTTGGTAACGCACAGACTAACTAACTACCGGACAGACTAACAGACAGACTAACAGACATTTTGACAAAACAATTATTATCTCGAAAAATATAATTTTTTCGATGTTCACTTATTAGAGCTTTTTTCTAGAGCGAAATGCCATGGTTTAGCTCAATTTTTTTAATCAAAATAGTTTCAGCCGTTTTTGAGATATTTCGAAAAAAAGAAGGAATAAAAACAACTTTTTTTCATGCACGATTACAATAATTGACCATACCCTGTATGGTAAAGTAAAAGTGCGATTTTATTAGGAAGTGCGTGCGGGTGGATAGATGGATGGATGTTATCGTTTTTTTGGTCCACGATTTTTTCACACCGTTGCATCTGATTGAAATGAAATTGAAAACCTACCATTATTTTAACAAAATAAAGCTCTGATTAGTTTTTGGTCCATATTGATCCACAAACATTGGTGCTTTATTCTAGTAATTTTTTAGTTTTTTCTAAATATCTTGAAAATGACTTAACCAATTTTGATGAAATTTAATATACTAATTAAGTAGCTTGGGGACCACAAAAAAGATTAAATAAAGTTTTTAGTAAAATTATATTTTAAAGTACTTTTCCCTAGAGTAAAATAATACTTTTTTAAAATTCTTCAAAATTTATTCATACTATCGGTTTAATATAGCCCATTTAACCTTGTATAAGTAAGAATGGATAGGCTTCTCTCTGTGAAATGCTAAAAATTTGGGAGGAAATTTGATAAGTAACCATAACAACTGCATTGTTTTCTTATCCGTTACCATTGCTGAATACATAGAGGAATCGACTAAAAATCAAAATTAGCCACCGATTCTCATCTAATACTTGAGGAATAACCATTCTATATTGGATTTTTGACATTTCGTTTTTTATTGGTAACCATTCCTGAAGACATAAGAGGAATCGACTTAAAATCAAAAATAGCGATTGATCCTCATCTAATACTTGAGGAATAACCTTATTGAATTCCATTTTTGATGTTTTGACTATTAATGGTAACTTCTACTGAAAACATGGAAGAATCGACTTAAAATCAAAAAGACTAAATTCTTTTTGGGAAACAACTCATAGTCAAAAACGCAATGTAGAATGATTATTCCTCAAGTATTAGATGAGAATCGATTATTTTTGAATTTAAGTCAACATGGATCGCAAATACGCAAATAGCCAGTGATATCTGATTAATAATAAAGGAATGAACATACCTATTCATATTTCAAATGACTTTGGATAAAGTTTAACAACGATACGTTGCAGTTTATTTATTTCTGTTTACGACTCTATTTTTGACTATCTCTTATCTCTGGTTAATTTGTTATTACTTATTAATACTTTTGTAATTACAAGTTTTTATTGAACTTGCATAGTTCCTATGATGTGTTTTTGATTCAAAATTTGTTTCCGAATTTTAACTCACTTTTTATTATCCGATCGAGCTGAATTTTTCCATACATATTTAGTTGCCGAAAAAAGTGTGGTACGGGCAAGAGCAGATTACTGCGCTCATACCCCACTGTATAGTCTGCACTTATCCCAGGCATACACATTTTCTGGGCAAGAGCAGAGTAGTTTTTATTTTCAATAGATTTCAAAAAATCATTACCATTCATTTATTTAACATAAATATTAAACTATGTTTTTTATACTTACCAAAAATAATAACCAAAACAGTAAATATCAATAAAAACTATGATACTTTGATGGCTATAGTGAACTTAGGTTATGTTATGCTCATCACACAATACATACCAACTTTCTAGCTGGAGTCTTGAAAAAATCAACCAAATTTTGTATTTTCGATGAAATCTGACCTGAAATTAGGAGAAGGGCTCTTTAAAAATTAAAATTACTCAATCCTCAGGTTCATAAGCTGAAGAAGCTGAATTTGCAAGGAGATAAGCTTTAAATAAAAAAAAATATTGGTTTATTTACATGTTTTGGAATTGGTGGAAGGAGGGGATAGATAAATATATAATCAAAAGATAAAAATAAATTGTCAAAGGTTGTTTGAAAATCGACCTAAAATAAAAAGAAGAAAAAAATTTAATACAACTTCAGTATATATGGTAATATATAAAAATAGAGAAGAGTGTCAAGTAAAACCCTCTATCTCGTTCTATCTCGCTTGCTAAAAACAAGTTTCTTCTTTTCCTAGTAGAGATTGCTTTTTAGTTAAATTTTCTTGGCACGCATCTTAATCGCATTTTTGTCTTTCTTATTTTTATATATTTTTTTATCATTTATATATTTTACTGAATTTAATATTTTTTCTAGTATTATTTCAATTTTTGACAGAAAATAAATTTTTCTTGTTTAATCATAATAGATCAAGAGATTATTTTGCTATGTTAATATTGGATAGACGTTTTTAATCTAGGTCTGGGAGAATCTTACGGGCTCTACTACACATTGGCAAATTCGAAAAATTAATTGTTTACCATTTTCTAAAATTTTGATAGTTCTACTCTACTTTTTCAGCTTTCAATTGTATTAAATAAATTTCAAAATGAGATTAATTATTTTAAATTTTCGATTGATTACCTACTTCCAATTTTAAGTCGTAATAGTATAGACAAATTCAACTCAGCTTTTCAATAAATTAAACTCGATAATATTACTTTTCACTAAATTTCAAGTCATTTGATTGCTATAATATTAAAAATAGAAAAACTGTAGAAAATTGTAATTTATTTTCTAATTTCATTATTTTTTTCTAGAGATTTAAATCAAACGACAGGATACGTCAAATACAAAACTGTAATTTGTAACAACAATTTAAGTAAATATTGACCTGATTGGAAAGAATCTTCTTCTCTTAGTGAGTATTAAAGGAATAACATTAGTGTTAGTTCATCATCATCATCATTGAGTACCCAGTCCTAAGACTGATTTGACACAACCACTCGTCTCTACTTGGCTCTGTATCATGCCAGCTCTTTGACCTCTCTAAATGTCTCGCATCCCCATATCCCTAATTATTTTGTCGAAATATTCTAATCTGAGGCCTTCCCCTTTTCTTTCCCAATTCCTCTTCCAAGATATCCCTAAGCAATCCCTCGTGTCTCAGTGCATGCCTCATCATCTGACCTCTTCTCTTCCTCAGACTTCTCCACAAAGTTCTTCTTTCTCCGATTCTTTCAACTATATCTTCATTTGTAATTCTAGCCATCCATTTGATATTCATCATTCTTTTGTAGCACCTTTTGTAGCATTTCGAAAGCCTCCAATCTTTTTCTCTCCGCTTCTCCAATCGTCCAGCTTTCACATCCATACATGTCTATGCTCCATACATATGTCTTAAATAGCATATTTCTGTTTTCCAAGCTATAGTGTTAGTCACTAAGAAAATAATAGTCAAGGTTGTTTCCAAGGGGCGGTCCATAAATTAAGTCACACTGGTTGATCAAGATTTTTAGACCCCCACTCCCTGTGTCACATTCTGTCACATTTTAATATAGGCCCCCTGTATTGTGACCTCACACTATTACTTTTATACCCTATAATTTAATAATCGTAGACATTTTTTGTCTAGATTTATTTTACTAACATGGTGTGTTTTCGAATTTGATTTAATATGATAAACTTTGTATATGGAAAATGAGATTTCTTACATCTTGTTTCTACCATCTCATTTCCATCTTACCGAATTGTTACAACTTCTACTGATGAAGAATTGTTACATACTCTATGAATTCGAATTATTTGAAATTTACCATTAAAATTCTTACATTATTTTTTATATAAAGAATTTTTCTAAACATCTTCCATTCTTAAATAAACATTCATTATGCACCAAGTCATTGTTAATAAATAGCCATTAAGGCTTAGTAGGATTTTAAAAAAATCTATTCCCACTCGATATGGTAGGAGAAATTTTGATATTAACCCTAAAAATTAAATAAATATTTACACTTTTTATCTTTCTGAAAAATATTTTTTTTTAATTAATATATCATAATATAAACAATAAACATATTAATATTTTATTTTAATTTTATCCCATAAAAGAAATTGAAGTAATAAAAAAGATAAACAAGTCGAATAATCGTTAGTGGTTAATCGATTACAGACCACAGATAGGTACACACAAACATACCAATTGTCCACATTATATTTGCTAAAATATAAAAATTATCGATTTTGATATTTAATGTTTAAACCACATTAACGGCAATAATTTTAATTATAGCTATATATATATATATATATAGAATAAGTTTTGTTTTTTGTTTAGTCAAGTAGCATGAATTACTGTCTATCTTCGTTAGAAATACAACATCTATATGCTCTCCAATAATATATGGCATTGTCGATATAGGCGAAAGTTGGCCATTTATTATGCAAGCTTTCAACTTGTTTCTCATTGGAAAGTTAGTACAACTTTTTGAGTTATACCCATTCATCCACAAAAGAACGTCACCACCCGTATTTTTTATTTTTAGTGTTGTCAAAAACTGATCGATGTAGATAAAGTCTAATTTCTCAGTTCAGCTTCCTTGATATGCGAATAAGTTCAGTCCAACAAAAATATAAATGCAAAGTCAATTCACCGTAATTTGATAAAAGTATTGACTAAGTGCCGAATTAGATGAAGGAGGAGGTATCAGCCAAAGTTGGATGCGCTGGGTTCAATAAAACACCCTGAATAAAACGTTTCGGTCTGAATTTATTTGACCATCTTCAGTTAATTGTGAGTTATCCAAAGAATGCGGTAATTATATGTGATTGAACCTAGCCTTGTCAAAAATAAGAATTATAGCTTTATGTAAATTTATAATGTGCCTGCGCCAAAAGTTCACAGATGAATATGAGCCTTTTAGTTAGGTGTGCTTTTAACAACTTTTAAGGAGTTAGGTGTTGGTTCTAGGTGAAACATTTTTAATATAATAATAAAAACTTGAGCAAGATGCGAGGTTTCACAAACCTACCTCGCATCTTGCTCAAGTGCTTTTAACATTATGATGACCATAATGTTGAAAATTTGCTTAATTGTTTTACGTAAGATTGGTTTAAGATGATAATCAAAAACTTTCCATTTCGAAAAAGCAAGAAATTTTTTTAATATAAATAAAGATAAAAATGATCATTTTTCTCTTCAGCTTATTGTCAGCTTTGTTTCATTAATAATTTTTTTCATTTTGAATGAGACATATATGGGAGCACAAAGATTTTTTAGGACTTAAGACCTCACAGCTTTGATCAGCCCTGAAAGAAATTACATGCACAGTTCATAAGATCGAGTGTTAACTTTCAACTGGAAAAATAAATTTTTTTTTTTTTTTTTTTCTCTCTAATATGGAATGATTCCATTGTAGCCAGTCTACCATGAGCTTATAAATAATTAGAACAATAAATTAAAAATAAATAATAATAACTATATACATAATAAATAAATATATCAATAACAAATAAATAAATAAATAGCAAACAAATAAATAAACAATAAATAAACAATTAAATAATAAATAAATAGAACAATAAATTAATAAATAAATAATGAAAAAAAATGTTCCAAATAATAAAAATTTCACATGGAAAACACAAATTAGGTATAGTAGCTATAATTTATCAGATTGCGTTATAACTTGATCTTGTTTGCTAGGATAAACCTAATCAATGTTTTGTGTATTTCATATATGAAAGACAAAAGATGCACTTAAAGATTCCATAGCCTTTAGACATCGTTAGCAATCAATTCACCCTCTAATCTATCTCGATGCAAGTTTTGGACAACTAAATATCTATGATTTGGTTGTCCCATGATGTACTTATCCCTTGTTCCTCTATATCATACAGTCTAGCACACAGGTATTGGATACGGTATGGTTTAGTCTCATTCTATTTATAGTAGAATAGAATATTCTAGGTCCAATTGTCTCATGATACCATGGAATTCTGCCAACCTTACTTCTCAACAAATAAAAGTTGAAACCTTTAAGTCTTGAAGATTCTATCCATTGTCTTTGCCATTCTTTATTATTATTCATTTTAATTTTAGTCATTATATCGTTCACTGGGATTGCTTTTGTTGGAAAATTTATACTAGCATTTTTGGCCATTGCATCTGCTTTCTCATTCGCACAAATTCCAGAATGACTTTTAATCCACATCAGTTCTATTTCTTTGCCCATTTGTCCAACTTGGTATATTTCTTTTTTAATTTTCAATAGGAGAAAATTTAATTTGGCAAATTCTATTGTTTTCAGTGTTGTTAGTACTGATAGGGAGTCTGAACAGATTATAAACTTTTTACAATTGATATTTTTTATATAATTTATTGCTTCATAGATAGCCATTGCTTCTGCGGTGAAAATAGATGCTTCCTTAGGAAGGATATAAGCTTTTCCAGTTTTTAATTGAGGATCGTATATACTCATTGCTGAGAAGTCATTATTTCTTTTTGATCCATCTGTAAAAATCTGATAGTACTCTTTATAAAATTTATTTATATATATTTTGAAGGATATATTATGTGATAGTTTGGTGTTTGAAGCATTGCTAAAATTTAAATCAACTTTTAATAAATAATTTAATATTTTTAGATTCGTATCATATATGGGAGACCTTGAATATGGTTGAATCAAGTGCCTGAATGGACTTATTTTTTCAAAGCATTTCAGCAAGAATGGTGTCTTATTGGGGCTTCTCAACCAATAACCAGTTTGATCTGACGAGTTCTTTAAAGTCTCTAGGGACTCTATTACCGAATTATTATTTATATGTATTTTTTTAAGTATATATTTACATCCCAAATTATATAATCTTATTTCATTCGGAGGTTCATTTGTTTCTACTTGAAGGGCGTTTGTCGGGGAAGATTTCATAGCTCCTAATATGGTCCTTAGACCTCTATATTGTATAGCGTCTAATTTTTTCTTGTGAGGGTTGTTTGCATAAATGAAACCTCCGTAATCTATATGGGATCTTACCAATGAGTTGTAAATAAGTTTCAAAATTTTTGGGTCCGCGCCCCACCATACTCTTGTGAGAGACCTCATTATATTCAAACCTTTCTCGCATTTAGATGTAACGCTATTTACTTGAGATGCAAAACTTAATTTTCTGTCTAGAGTAATCCCTAACAGTTTAATCTCCTTGAGGATTTTCCAATTATTATTAGCCATGGTAATTTCTTGTGTATTAGAATGATTTCTTTTTCGTGTAAAAATTATAGCAGATGATTTTTCAACTGATAGATTGAGGTCATTTTTTTCTAACCACTCGATTAATTTGGTTACTACGATTTCTATTTTATTTATATTTTGTTCTAATGTAGATGAAGACTTATATAAAAAATATCGTCAGCAAACTGTTGTATTTTTACTTCACTATTTTCGGAAATGTATGCTTCCATATCCGCTGTATATAATGCGAATAGAATAGGAGACAGTATTCCTCCTTGTGCTAGACCTTTATATGTTGTTCGTGGTCCAATAATTTGTCCTTTATATTTAATGAATATATCTCTACTTTCATAACTCATTTGTATATAATTAATATATTGTTTCGGAATTCTATGTAATATCAGTTTGTTTATAAGCTTAGAAATTTCAATATTGTCATATGCCTTTGAGAGATCGAGTGAGAGTCCAAGCATAATTTCTTTATTTGTAAATGTATTATAAATGCTATTTGTAATAGTACTTAAATTATCCACAGTTGATCTATCTCGTCTAAATCCATTTTGACTAGAAGCCAATATATTTTTGTTTTCAATCCACCATTCAAGTCTACATTTCAGCATTCTCTCATATGTTTTGCAAACGCAAGAAGACAATGCGATAGGTCTATACGACGAGGCAAGATTAGAATCTTTATTTTGTTTGATGATCGGTACGACTAAAAATTGTTTCCACTCTTTAGGGATATTCCCACTATTAAATATATAATTGAAAATATCTAGTAAGTATAACAATGCACAGTTAGGTAAGTTAAATAACATATTATATTGTATTTCATCTTTTCCTGGCGCAGATTGGCAGGTGTTTCTAAGTGCTTTTTTTAATTCAATAATTGAAAATTTTTCAGTAATATCTACATTAGGGCTATCTTCTAGATGATTATTTTCAATGTTATTTTGTACGAATGGAGGAGTCAAGTTATCAAAAAATTCCTCTATCCACTCACTTGAATTATTTTGATTATTTGTTTGGGATTGAATAGTGGATGTTTTGAAACTTCTAATATTTTTCCACACTTTGTCAATAGGAGAGGTTCTGCTTAAATTACAACAAAACTCCAACCAGCTACTTTTTTTTGTAGATCTCAAAAATCTTTTCGTTTCTGCAGCAATTTTTTGATAATTAATAAAATTTTCATATGTTGGATTCGATCTGTATTTTCTAAAATAATTATATCTTTCTTTACATTTTTTTGAGCACGATTCATTCCACCATGGATTTGGGGAAAAATTCGAGTCCTTATCTCCACCTGTTCTAGGAATCGATTCCGAAGCAGCCTTATTTATTATATTTATAATTTTATTATAATCTGAAACTGAATCCATCAGAGAACCAATTTCTCTCGAGATTAATTCTCTATATTTATTCCAGTCCGCCTTTTTTGTGTTCCATTTTTTAAAATTATTTATAGGAATTTGTTTTGTATTTTTGAGTGGTATTTGAACAATTATAGGTAAATGGTCAGACCCATTAGGATTATCTAGTACGTACCAGTCAGTTGTCATTGCTAGCATAGGAGTGATTAAACTAATATCTATTGCTGTTGGACGCTGAGAGGGATAATTCACTCTAGTAAAAGATCCATTGTTAAGAATAACCACACCAGAATCATCTATAGCATCCATTAAATTTCTTCCTCTTGAGTCACAAAAATTATTTCCCCAAGCGAGATGGTGTGCATTGAAGTCCCCACATATTAACATAGAATCAGGATTGTGATTTAGAATTTTCATGAAATCTTCTTTAGAAATATTTATATTAGGCGGAGCATATATCGAAAAGACTGTTAGATTTACATCCTCCAGAAATATCTCCACAGCGCACGATTCAAATGGAATATTGAAGTTGTTTTGAATAATTTTGTATTTAATGTTAGATTTTAATAAAATAGCAACACCTCCAGCTCTATTGGCCCTATCTTTTCGAATTATATTATAATTGCGTACTTTCAAGTTGACATTTGTATTTAGTCTAGTTTCACTTATCGTGGCAATATCAATATCCAGTTCATGTATTAAGTTTTTTAAACTATCTTGATTAGATAAAAGTGACCTTATGTTCCATTGTAAAATTTTTAACATTTTTGAATTGTTTGTTCTAGTCGCCATTTTACAAGGTATATATATGTATGTATACTTTGTAGGATTATTATTAATTATAAAAATAGGTCTCTTTTCTCAATAATATACAATTAAATGTTATCTTACTTGATTTATCTATTCTGAGTATTTTTCATATTTTCAATTGATTTATTTATAGAAGGTTCTTTATTTTGATAAATCACTTCTATGTATAATTTGATTTATCATATAATATATTTTTAATTAAATTGAATGTTTCCATGTTTATATTAGGATTTTCTTTTAACAATTCAATTAATTGATCGTTATTTTCAATATTTTTACTAGTAGCTGGAATTAATCTATGATATTGTGAATTATTATTTTAAATGAAGTAATATTTCACTAAACGCTTTTAAACTATTTTAGTTTATCTAGTAAAGATTGCCAATCAGATTCATATCAAATATAATATGTAGGTTATATACGACTGTCTGCATTAAATAAAGTGCGTAATGGATTTATAATTATACTAAATGTGTTAAAACCGATGGGAAGTATTTTATCAAGTGATTTTAACTTGGTTAATCAGATTCAGATTTTACATTTTTGACCCAAAATCCCGGTGGCCTAAAAATATTTTTCTGGTCATGTTATTTAACTATACTGACGGCCAAAAAACTTAGATTTTTTTAATTAACTAATAAAATGTATTTTTAATGCAATGAAATTGAATATTTAATATGATATATTTTTAACCTTTCATAATAAGTGTAACATAAATTTAAGACATTTTATTTAAAAATTACAATTTAAATGAAATAAAAGCCGATAATTTGATATTTATAGATTTTTGATGAAATCTAATTTTTTTTTAATGATATTGATGTGAGAAGGAGATACACCAGAAGGTGGATCCCCTAAAGGCCTGTATGGGCTGGCCCCTCAATCGTGAAAAGAACAGAGTAGAAGGAAAGAAGCCGGGATCACTGAGCCAAATCTCAGAAAATTAGATACAATCCAATATCCAATTTACTAAGGTTTTTGGGGCTTCGAGCAGTGGTAAATTCTCAGATCGATAAATTAGGTTTTAAATTTATCTCCCACTTAATAATATCCATATTATAATAATTTAATTCCTGTTTTTCTTTTGATAATATGCTTGAAATCCATTATTTGAGTGTCTTTTCGACTAAACACATCCAAATTATTCCACTTACCATTATATAATAGTTTCTGCGAAAGTCGTTGCGTTAATCGAAGGAGGATAGCCGTAGCTACAGATACATAGCCAATGTTCTTGGTACGACAGCAACAAATGTTTTTCGGTTAAAATATATATCATGTTAAAAGTTTATTTAATTTCATTGCATTAAAGATACATTTCATTAGTATTTTTTTTTAATCTAAGGGCCTGCAGTAATTTATTTCTTTTTGTGCCTTAATTCGAGCAATCACTATGAAGAGTGTTACGGTCAAAGTGTAAACAAAATCAATGTATACACCGAGGGGTGATCCGCGATTGGAAGTAGGTGTACACCTTTTTTGGAAGTATTTTGGAATTACTTGGAAACATTTGAAGCACTTGGGAATATTTGGAAGTACTTGGAAATATTTGGAAATATTTGGAAGTACAAATAGAAGTAGGTGTAAAACATATTAGGTCGCGGTTCACCCCTCAGTATACACTAACTAAAAAAAATCGCACCTCTTGGACGAGACCCCATGTAATTTTTGCCAAACCGTCACGTGCTAAAATTCAACCTAAAAGAATACTACAATTTTTACTTTACCATACAGGGTAGGGTATGGTCAAGTATTGTAATAGTGAATGAAAAAAGTGGGTTTTTGCATCTTTTTTTTGAAATACCTCAAAAACGGCTGAAACTATTTTGATAAAAAAAATTGGCGGAAACCATAACATTTCGGTCTACAAAAAAGCCCTATTAAGTGAACATCGAAAAAATAATATTTTGCGATATATTAATTATTTTGCTAAAATGTCTGTTATTCTGTTAGTCTGGTTGTTAATAGTCGGTGCGTTACCAAATTTTTGTGGACGAGATAGCTCAAAAACTAGTGTGAATATCAAAACCAAATTTCAGACATAGTTTTGGTGCATTGAGATTAAGAGCTGATTAGATTTTGGTGCATATCGACCCAAAATTAAGGGGGGGGGGTCAAAAAACAAAAATCTAGGCCATTTGAGCAAACTCAACCAAATTTTGTACACATAATCAGTGGGCCTCCAGAACACTAAAAATGCAAAAACAAACGGTTCTAGATTGGGCGGCGGGGGAGTAGTAGGGGGTGTCAAAAATGAAAATCTAAGCCCTTGGACCAAACTCAACCAAATTTTGTATACATAATCAGTTGGCCCCCAGAAGACTAAAAATGCAAAAACTAACCGCCCAAAATTGGGGGGGGTGGGTAAGGGTCCAAAAATTAAAATCTAATCCCTTGTACCAAACTCAACCAGAAGTGTATGGTCAAGTCAAGTAGATGGCCACATTAGGACGTGTCAATTTATTTATTTTGTGTGAGACCATGCTCCGCATTGAATAAAGTAAAAAAAGAGTAACTAATTAAATTTTAAAGAATATGTAAGTTGCATTTTAATGAATTGACGAGGAAAATTAAAAAAAAAAAACAAGCCTCGAAAAGATAACGAAATTCGGTGGCGGTGATGTAATGTGGATTACAAAAAGCATTCTCACAGAGGTAGCTGTTAATGGGGTGGGGGTAAGGGGGTGGAGCAACGAGATCGGTTGGCTTAGGGCTCATTTTACACGGGAGGTGAGAACCCGCCACCGTTGCGCGTTGTCTTCCTACCACCTTTAGGTTTCATGTTGCTGAGGCTGAGGCTGAGGGTGCAGGTGGCTGATACTTTGAACAAAGTACATGAACTTACAGGGGGCGGAGGGGAGGGGGTGCCTCAAGAAATACGAGCAACAGACGCTGCTCCGCCCTTTTGGCTGATAAACAAAAAGAACAAATACCAAGCAATAATGCAATTTATCTCACCATAAACGACTCGAGTCTTAAGAAATCAAATCACTTCTCTCTGCAAGAGAGAGAAGACGAACGAATTATATATCTTGAGGGAATCTTGATGAAAAGAAATAAGGCGGCAGAAAACTAGCAAACTCCTTTGCTCTTTTTAATGCCATTTGATAAAGGATAGTTATTTTATTCAAAGAGGGATATCTTGGTAGAAAACTAATAATTTGTAAAATATTTTATTACTTAATCCTATGTTTCCTGTATTTGATTCGAGAGAGAATCGAATACAGGTGATTTTTGACAAATATTAAGTGAAAATAATATCCGAATTTATATATTTCTAACTTGAAATAATGAAGTTAAATATATTTATAATTTTTTCATTAATATATTAAAGAATAATTAACATATTCACGAGAAGTGTTTTGATCGCGCTTTTTAAACAAGACATATATCGCGAGACTACTGCTGGTTGAAGCTATTGGAGTCTGCTGAGTCTTAAGTCTGGACCAAGAGAGAATGAAAAAGATGTGATCCATTTGGCTACAATCCAGCATCATTTTCGCGTTTAGCCCGCATGACACTCCTTATATCAAACATTGATATGGACCACCAAATGAATTTGTTATATATTGCTGGACTGGGAGATTGAATATCTAACATCTCAGATTTCAAATTCATTTGGTGGTCTATATCAATGTTTGATATAAAAAGTGTCATGCGGGCTAAACGCGAAAATATATTTTTCATTCTCTCTTGGTCTAGACTTAAGACTCAGCAGACTCCAATAGCTTCAACCAGTAGTAGTCTCGCGATATATATCTTGTTTAAAAAGGGTGATCAAAACAATTCTCGTAAATATGTTGATTATTCTTTAATATATTAATAAGAAAATTATAAATATCTTTTATTACTATATCCGACTTATGGCACTATACCACTACACTACTTGGTCCGCCTCGGTGGTGTAGTGGTCAGAACAACTGACTGGCAACCCGGAGGTCTCGGGTTCGATTCCCGGCTATACCCAGACATTTTTTCTGTAAGTATAGGGTCTGGTAATAAAAATTAAGTGGGAGATAAATTTAACCGAATTTATCGCGCGGAGGATTTACCACTGCTCCGAAGCCCCTAAAACCTTGGTAAATTGGATATTGAATTGTATCTAAGTTTCTGAGATTGGCTCGTGATCCCGGCTTCTTTTCCTTCTGCTCTGTTCTTTTCACGACTGAGGGGCCAGTCCATACAGGCCTTTAGGGGATCCACCTTCTGGTGTATCTCCTTCTCTCATCAATATCATTAAAAAAAAAAAAAAAACACCTTACACCAGTGAATGACAGGAATGTGCATTTAAAATTTTTCATGATACATCAATTAAAGTTTAATTTAATTTAATCTAATTATTGAGCAACATGTCGAGTTAGTTGATCCAGATATTAATGTAGGTGTGCATTCATTTTTACGATGGATGGATATCTAAGGGCCATTTCATGCCAAATCGGACGGTTAGAAAAATTTTCCTTTTTTTTCCTTCATTTTTTGACATCTTTAGTACCCATCAAAAAACTCTTCCTTGTAAATTTTGAAGTTTTTTTGATCACCGGTTTAAAAGATATCGAATTTCGGGTTTTCGCTAATAACTTTATTTATTTTTTTTTTTTTATTTTATTTATATTTAAATGTATTTTTGATACATATATATTACAATATTTACAAATCTTAATACTAAAGTTATAATATTTCCAAATATTTCTCAATAGAAATGTTCAACTGTCCCTCTTAAGATATATTCTAACTTGGTTCTTAAATTGAATCAGACTTGATGCATTTCTTACTTCAGCTGGTAAAGAATTAAATTCCTCAAGTCCTCTAAAATATAATGAATTTCTTGTGCTCTCTTTCCTCGCCCTCTCAATAAATATATTGTCTCTAATTCGCGTCCCATGGTCATGGATCTCATTGACCAATGTGAAATTCAGATAGGCTGGCAGCTGGCTATGATATAATTTATATACAAAACACATTGTCTGTAAAAATAAGAATTGCTTCACATTCATAAGTCCTAAGCATTCCAGCATACTACTTATTGATGTATATCTGTCACATTTTAATATAAATCTCATGCATCTATTTTGTAAGAGTTGCAACTTATCAATATTCTCCTGAGTGCCAAAATATAATATTGTAGGACAGTAAGAGAAACTAGGACTAATTATAGTTCTATACACCTTAATTCTAGTGTTCATATTCAAATTATTACAAGCTCTACCAAAGTATTGCACTTTTCTGTTTACATTCTTCAAGAGCTCACTATGATGACTCTTAAAGTTCAACTTCGAGTCAACCACTACTCCGAGGTATTTAAATGAATCCACATATTCCAAATTTACACCATTCAGATAGATTGGACTTAACCCTTCTCCACCCACCCCCAATTGCATTACTTTAGATTTCGTACAATTTATAAACAGTTTATTCATATTTAGCCAGTCTTCCAACTTCCTAAGGGTTCCATTCATTTTCTGACAAGCCCTCTCAACATCACAATCCTCCACTGATATTAGTGTATCATCGGCAAACAGATTTATAAATACATCATCATTAATACAGTTACAAATGTCATTGATATATAATACAAACAACAAAGGCCCAAGAATACTTCCCTGGGGGACACCAACACTATCAGTTTGAGGATCGGAAATCACATTATTAATTTTTGTAACATGAGTTCGACCAGACAAATAACATTTAAACCACTTCACTGCACTATCACTAAAACCATATCTTCTCAATTTCACCAGAAGTAGATCCCGATTCACCGTCTCAAATGCACGCCGAAGATCCAGCGAAACCGCCACCACCACATTTCTTGGGTCATCGATCCACTTCTTCCATCTTGTTATTATCAACTGTAAAGCTGTCTCACATGAATGCCCCTTTCTGAATCCCGATTGATTTGGAGTCAAAATATTATTCCTATCGACATAATCAAGCAGTTGTTTGTGCATTACAGATTCAAAAACCTTCTCTAAGAAGGGAAGAGAATTAACAGGCCTGAAACCATCTGGTTCCAGGGCGTTCCGTTTCTTTGAAATCGGCATAATTACTGATTGTTTCCAAGCCTGAGGAAACTTGCTGTCTCGGATAGACATATTAATAATTTCTTGAACCTTTTCCAGAAGAAAATCCCCGCCAAGTGAAAGAACATTATCACTGACAATATCAGTAGATTTTTTTTTTATTCAAATTCATAATTGCCTTAACTATATCTTCCCGGTCGATCTCCCTAATTACAAACTCTTCGGTTTGTTCGCCTTCAAAAATGGTCCAAATTCAGAAAAAAAAAAATTTCTCGAAATTTTTGTTTTTTACATACTTTTTAGAAAAAAAATAGAAAAAATAATTTAAAGTGTTTTTATATGCGATTTTTGAGTTTGAAAATTTTAATCTTGTTTTTGAAACTGTACGTACTCTTCAATTTTTTTGATAATTTTTTATTTTAAACTTCTATTAATTCGAAAAATTTGAAGACCGGGTTGATAGTGGGCCTATATGATAATTACTATTTTTTTTGATTTTTGAAAATTTAGAAAAAAATTTATTTACTATTAACCATTATTAAAACCACTTTTTTGGAATTGAGTTCTATTTTTTAGTTTGATTTTTATCCTTAACAGGTGTTTAAAATAAATAATTAGTATTTTAATTTTTTGAAAGAAAATCAAAATGAAAAATTGAAAATCGAAAAGAAATTGTAGGCAATGATCAAAGGCTCACTATCAACCGGTCTTAAAAATTTTTGAATGAATAGAAGAAATATTAAAAAAAAATCGAAAACTACATACAATTTCAAAAACAACCCTAGTGGCACAATGTTTCAAACTATATAGTAACTATATTGTCCCTATATAGATTTTGAGAATCTATATAGGCACTATATAGTTACTATATAGTTTGAAACATTGTGATACTAGGAAAAGTAAAATTTTCAAACTCAAAAATGGCATATAAAAACACTTTGAATAATTTTTTTGTATTTTTTTCTAGAAAAGTATGTAAAAAACAAAAATTAAAAAAAAATGAATTTAAACCATTTTTGAAGAAGTTATGAGAGAAAAACCGAAATTCGATATCTTTTAAACCGGTGATCAAAAAAATTTCAAAATTTACCAGGGAAGAGTTTTTTTATGGATAAGTACTAAAAAATGTCAAAAAATGAAGGAAATTAAAAATTCAAATTTTTCAAACCGTCTGATTCGCCCTACTATGCCCCAGATATAGATTGCCAAAATGAAGAGATAGATGATATTCTTCCAGCGAAAATAGTAGGTATATAAACCCTCGATAAAATAAAGATTAAAAATTAAGGGAAGATCTAATATTGTTGTATAACAAATCAAATTATAAAATGAAAATATTTAGAAAGTCAAACAAAAAAAAACAAAAATAAACTGGAACGGGTTGTTGCTAAACTTTATCCAAATTCATTTGAAATATCAATATATTTATTCCTTTATTATTAATCAGATATCACTTGCAATTTGCAGTTCATGTTGACTTTAATTCAAAAATAATGATCGATTCTTATCTAATACTAGAGGAATAACCATTCAACATTAGATTTTTGACGCTTCGATTATTATTGCTGAAGACATGGAGGAATCGGCTTAAAATCAAAAATAGCGATGAATTCTTATCTAATACTAGAGGAATAACCTTATTGCATTCCATTTTTGATGTTTTGACTATTAATGGCAACCTCTACTGAAAACGTGGAAGAATCTACTTAAAATCAAAAAGACTAAATTCTTTTATGATAAACAATTCAAGCTTGAGTTATTCCTCAAGTATTAGATCAGAATCAATCGCTATTTTTGGTTTTAAGTCGATTCCTCCGATGTCTTCAGCAATGGTAACGGATAAGAAAACGACTCAGTTGCTATGGTTACTTATAAAATTTCCTCCCAAATTTTTAGCATTTCAAAGAAGCCTATCCATTCTTCCTTAAGTTAGGTTAAATGAGCTATATTTAAAACGATCAAATGAATAAATTTTAAAGAATTTAAAAAAAGTACTATCTTACTCTAGAGTAAAATACTTTAAAACATAATTTTACTAAAAACTTTATTTAACCTTTTTGTGGTTCCCAAGGTACTTAATTAGGATGTTAAATTTCATCAAAATTTGTCAAGTCATTTTCAAGATATTTAGAAAAAACCAAAAAAAGTACTGAAATAAAGTACTAATGTTTGTGGGCCGATATGTACCAAAAACTAATCAGAGCTTCATTTTGTTAAAAGAATATTAGGTTTTCAATTTCATTTCAATCGGTGCAACGGTGTGGAAAAAATCGTGGATAAAAAAAAAAAACGATAACATACATACATCCGCCCGCACTAAATGAAAAAATCGCATTTTTGGGCCTCTCGAGAGACCCCATGTAATTTTTGCTAAAACCGTTACGTGCCAAAATTCAACCTAATTGAATACTACAATTTGTGACTTTAATTGAGACAATGGGTTCCGTAGTCTTTACCTGAAGACCCTTTTAAGCCACGCTTGCCGCGAGACCGATTACAATACTTTACTCATGCTTCGCATTGGATAAAGTAAAAAAAAAATCAGACAATAGGAAAATTTCCGAAAGCAATTTTTCAACTTGGCTTAATCTCTACGGAGGTTGTTTTGTTTTTGCGGGAATTTTTTTGGTAGGTCAGCTCACGTACCAAACGCAAATCTCAGAGGGTATTATCCTCCAGTGGGCAGTGCTAACCAATAACGCCAGGGCTAGCTCCGCCGAATGTAATAAACACCCCCAACGAGGAGGTGAGGATGAGTTTTAAGGAAAAGGCAAAATCTATCTCCGTGAAATTCTAACGAATCAACGGTCCGTTGTTCAAAGGACGCTCTAGATATTGTAATTCTAGACAGAGAATAAGGCCATTCTTTTACACGAGGGTATTACAATTTAATAATGAAAAGAAAAAACTTGATAAATAGATATAAGAAAAAGAATAGCTCTATTCCCTATTGTTTTTAAGTGAAAGTGATATTTTAATTCTGGACTTATTTTCATTTATACTTTTATTTAGCCTATCACACAGCGTGAGGCACGGTCACTTCCTTATTTTAAAAAATCATAACACAAAAAGTATTGGCAGTATTGATTTAATTATTTTCTCTATATACAGGAGTACATTTAAAGTTATATTTCATTAGGTTTTAAAAATGGCATCTCTTAGGTGGCCACGGTCCTCGTCAATACACTGAGATAGCCGAATTTCGTATCAGCATAGCCCACGAAACTACATTCTCTTTATAAATAAATACAAAAAAATTATTTTTCCAGCAGAAGACACACTCTTTTATTGTAAAATATATATGGTAGTCGTTGCAACAGCTTTAATAAAATAGGAAGTGCTAGTAATACGTGAGTACTATAATTTCTTTAAGAATTGTCTTACGATGTCATGAATATTTACAATTGTTTTCCCGCAAAGATAGAATGGAAACGCGAAGGGACATTTATCATATTTGATTAGGGATATTTATTAAACAGTCTTGTTATAGAAGTTGAAAAAAAAGAAAACGGATCATATTAGGATTGATTGATAAATGATTAGAAAAAAAAGTATTTTAAAAGTTTCAGTCAAAAAAAATTGACATTCATTTAGAAATATTTTTCATTATTAAAGTAAAGAGAGAAAAAAAAATATTTAGTGTCGCCTGCCTACGTCATTATCGTCTAACATTCCGCTATCTTGTTACAATCAAAACATTGAAATATCCATATAGTCATATACTATATATAATTTCCATATAGTCATAAATATATATAATTTTACCTTCGATTTTCAAAATTATAATGTCCCCTAATTTAAAAAACTAGTAAATAAACTTCTTTAAATTATAGTTTTTTATTTTTATTTTTACAGATATCTAGAGTAAATTGAAATTAAAATGAGCAAATAAAAAAAATTTTATTTAATGACAAAAAATCCTTAAAAACAGAAAAAGTTCTTAATTAAAGCTGTATAAATTATTTTATTATACAAAAATTGAAGAAAAAACGTTCTAATAAAACTTAGTACCTATACTAGTTGCGAGGCCCTCTTTCTCATCAGGAGGCTCCCGAACAACCTCTAGATTCCTAAGTGGAATTTCGTGTTTGAGCCTTCAAATTATTATGAAAGAAAATTTTAAATTCCATCCCTACAAGATAATAGTCGCCCAGAAGCCTTAACGACCGTCTGCATGCGTCACTGTGAAAGGACGGCATTTATCAGAAATTCTTTTTCACAATTAATTTTTCTTGTGTATTACTATACAATAAAACGTCCGTTCATTAGCTACAAATTGTGATTTTTTTTATCCCGATATCTCGAAAATTAAAGGTATGTCGTCCATTTCAAATGTAGTTATTTGGTCTCCGTCACCCTGTATAATAATTTTTTTCAAAGTTATATTTGAAAGTACTACATTTCTGTAAACTAGTAGTAATTTTTAGTTAGTTTGTTTTTTATAGCTTATAAAAAATTTAAAATAGGTATCAATAAACTTAAGAACGTTCCCTAATATAGCTTAGAAGCAGTTCGCTCTTTTGCCTACTCTCACATGCGCAGAAAGGCAAAAATATTTTCACTGAGTCGGTTCTCGGATCTGGCAACATTGAATTCTTAAGAAAAAGACAAAGATAAAAAAAAACACTTTATGAAACAGCTCAATGCGAAATTCCAGATGAGAACAGTATAGTTAGGTTGAGAGAATTAGCTAAAAATCTAAAATGCATCAGCTACGGAAGTTTTTTAGATATGGAAAAATTGAGTGATTTTAGTGCGACGTTGCCAAGTCACCATCTTTCACTAGCCATGCCATGAGAGAATAAACTGCAACGGATCGTTGCTAAACTTTATCCAAATTCATTTGAAACATCAATAGTCTAAGTACTAGATGAGAATCGATCGTTATTTTTGATTTTAAGCCGATTACTACATGTCTTCAGCAATGGTTGCCAATAAAAACCGAAACGACAAAAATCCAATATAGAATGGTTATTCCTCAAGTACTAGATGAGAACCAATTGCTATTTTTGATTTTAAGTCGATTCCTCTATGTCCTCAGCAAAGGTGACGGATAAGAAAACAACGCTGTTGCTATGGTTACTTATAAAATTTCCTCCCAAATTTTTAGCATTTCACAGAGAGAAGCCCCTCCACTCTTACTTAAGTTAGGTTAAATGAGCTATATAAAACGATCAAATGAATAAATTTTAAAGAATTTAACTACAACTACTATCTTACTCTAGAGTAAAGTACTTTAAAATATAATTTTACTAAAAACTTTATTTAACCTTTTTTGTGGTCCCCAAGGTACTTAATTAGGATATTAAATTTCATCAAAATTAGTTAAGTCATTTTCAAGATATTTAGAAAAAACTAAAAAAGTACCGAAATAAAGTACTAATGTTTGTTGGCCGATATGTACCAAAAACTAATCAGCGCTTCATTTTGTTAAACTAATGGTAGGTTTTCAATTTCATTTCAATCGGTGCAACGGTGTAGAAAAAATCGTGGGCCAAAAAAACGATAACATCCATCCATCAATCCATCCTTAAATCGATCCATACATCCATACATCCATCCATCCGCACGCACTTCCTGAAAAAATCGCACTTTTTGGCCTCTCGACGAGACCCCATGCAATTTTTGGCAAAACCATCATGTACTACAATTTGTGATTTTAATTGAGTTCATGGGTTCCGTAGTCTTTACCTGAGGACCCTTTGAAGTCGCTCTTGCCGCGAGACCGATAACAAAACTTTTCCCATGCTTCGCATTGGATAAAGTAAAAAATGAAAACCATCAAAATTAGCTAACTTTTAACATTTTTCATACAAAACGAGTACCGGTTGATACAATTATTTTAACAGGAAAATATTTGTTATATCTTCAGTTAATGATTCTCAGTTTTTCAAAATACTTTCAAGAAAATTATAATTGTTAATTAATGAAACATTCGCTTTAACATCAATCGGTATAGGGTTGGCGTATTAAATATCCAAATTTCAAAGGTCAATATTTACAAATTTAGTCCCGCAAGGACTATTGACAATAATTTCTACCTATAAAGGACACTTATAAATATGTATATTCAAAGTTTTAAAAGGATTTCTAGAAAATCGATTTATTAGGGAACGTCCTTAATTAATTTAATTTATAAATACAGGGTGGGACATAAAGATCTCCCACATTTTGAAGAGGTATAAAATAAACTGCAACGGATCGTTGCTAAACTTTATCCAAATTCATTTGAAATATTAATATGTTTTGCTGGCTTGGTGTGTACTGGATTTATTAATTATTTATCCTTTAACAATAAAAAATAATATGTTTATTCCTTTATTATTAATCAAACTTGAGTTGTTTAGCAAAAAAGAATTTAGTCTTTTTGATTTTAAGTCGATTCTTCCACGTTTTCAGTAGAGGTTGCCATTAATAGTCAAAACATCAAAAATGGAATGCAATAAGGTTAGTCCTTTAGTATTAGATAAGAATCGATCGTTATTTTTGATTTTAAGCCGATTCCTCCATGTCTTCAGTAATGGTTACCAATAATAATCGAAGCGTCAAAAATCTAATGTAAAATTGTTATTCCTCGAGTATTATATGAGAATCGATGGCTATTTTTGATTTTAAGTCGATTCCTCCATGTCTACAGTAATGGTTACCAATAATAATCGAAGCGTCAAAAATCTAATGTAAAATTGTTATTCCTCGAGTATTATATGAGAATCGATGGCTATTTTTGATTTTAAGTCGATTCCTCCATGTCTACAGCAATGGTTACTAACAATAACCGAAATGTCAAAAATCCAATATAGAATGGTTATTCCTCAAGTACTAGATGAGAATCAATAGCTGTTTTTGATTTTAAATCGATTCCTCTATGTCTTCAGCAATGGTTATCAATAAAAACCGAAACGTCAAAATTCCAATATAGAATGGTTATTCCTCAAGTACTAGATGAGAATCAGTCGCTATTTTTGATTTTAAGTCGATTCCTCTATGTCTTCATCAATGGTTACCAATAAATACCGAAACGTCAAAAATCCAATATAGAATGGTTATTCCTCAAGTACTAGATAAGAATCAATCGCTATTTTTGGTTTTAAGTTGATTCCTCTATGTCTTCAGCAAAGGTAACTGATAAGAAAAGAACGCAGTTGCTATGGTTACTTATAAACTTTCCTCCCAAATTTTTAGCATTTCACAGAGAAAAGCCTATTCACTCTTACTTAGGTTAAATGAGTCCTATATTAAGCAGATAAAATGAATAAATTTTAAAGAATTTAAAAATTTTACTTTAGAGTAAAGTACTTTAAAATATAATTTTACTAAAAACTTTATTTAACCTTTTTTGTCGTCCCCAAGGTACTTAATTAGGATATTAAATTTCATCAAAATTGATTAAGTCATTTTAAAGATATTTAGAAAAAACTAAAAAAGTGTTGAAATAAATAATGTTGTATAATACTAATGTTTGTGGACCGATATGTACCAAAAACTAATCAGCGCTTCATTTTGTTAAAACAATGGTATGTTTTCAATTTCATTTCAATCGGTGCAAAGGTGTGGAAAAAATCGTGGACGAAAAAAACGATAACATACATACATCCATACATCCATACATCCCCACGCACTTGCAAAAAAAATGGCACTTTTTGGCCTCTCGACGAGATTCCAGGTAATTTTTGGCAAAACCGTCACGTGCTAAAATTCAATCTAATTGAATACTACAATTTCTGACCTTAATTGAGACCATGGGTTCCGTATTCTTTACCTGAGGAGCCTTTGAAGTCGCGCTTGCCGCGAGACCGATTACAATACTTTCCCCATGCTTCGCATTGGATAAAGTAAAAATGAAAAAATGCAACTAGAAAAAAACTGAATATATTTTAGAAAAGTACATAAATTTTCTTTTTTTAAATGAGTTTTAAACATTATCAGAAAAAAGAGGGGTGGGGTGTTAAAAATGAAAATTCTAGCCCTTTTGACCAAACTCAACCAAATTTTGTATGCATATTCTGTGGACTCCCACAAGGCTAGAAATGAAAACTAACCAAGTACTTGAGGAATAACCATTTTCCTTTCAGCCTTAGAATTTTGAAAAATTTAATTTTTTAAAAATGAGAAACTTACTGTAGTTCATTTTTATTTTTTAATTATTTATTTCGGCCTAATAGAAATAAAAGAAAATAGAGTAAACAAATGAAAAATTGCAGCTTCCGATGCCTCATTTCTTGGAAAAAGTAATGTGCATCATCTGCCTTTTTTCCCCAACTAGGATGAAGATCATCGTTTACAACAAAAAAGTTTTCTAAGGTAATGTTTGCAAACAATTTATTGAGCCAGTATAATATTTAGAAAACTGTATTTTTTCTCTATAATATTTTTTTTCTTTTCTTCTTTACTGACTGCAATTTAACTCACTAACTTTTCACTCGAGAAACAACATAATATATCAGAAGAAGTTTTTAAAGGCAATTTAATCCAAAATCAACATTTTAGCTAAATCAATTATTCAAGATCTGAAATCGCATAGCTTCATTAGACATGACAAAACAGGACAAATAAAAATACGGGAATGAGAGTAGGGAAATACGGTGATAGTTCCGTATATACGGAACGTATGAAAAACCTAACTAATCCCGAAATTTTTTTGTGAGGTTTGGGCATTTTTTACTTTAACAATTTATATTTAAAGACAATCATGTGTAAGTACTGCGATCGCCTGCCAGGGTCTTGAGGCTTTGAGTGCTTCTACCTCAGAGATGAAAAAAGTTAATTTCATTTTGTCAATTCTAGGTAGAAGAAATCGATGCCTTTAATAGTTTTAAACCGTATTTAGAACATACAACCAGATATTGTGGTCTCCAGGGGACAAAAAGTGACCAAAAATCTATTGGCCAGTGCGTCCTTACGTATGTACTCCCCTGAGTTTCGCAACAATAAGTCTCAGAGCTATGAAATTCGAAAGTAAGTATATGGACTAGAAGGAGTGGATACAGAAAACCTTTTGGCTGAAATTCAAACTCTGGAAGTTGACATTTAGATGAAATATTTTTTGTTTATTGTGATTTTCTTAAAAACCGTTGTAACGATTTTTTTTTAAATCGATAGTCGAGTATAAATTTTAATTCGATTGAAATAAAAGAAGGGGGTCTAAATTAGGAGTTTAAAAATAATTTAATCGCCCCTATCTCGTATACCTACCATTAAGTCACACTGAAATTTAAGCTATCTAGAGCAGTGTTTCTCAATATTTTTTGGTTGACGGCAAACTAAAAATATCTGAAATCATTTTCGGCTCTCCTGAGTATAAAAAAAAATGTAAAAATTGTATTATACAAAAAAAATATGAAGTAATTACAAATCATATTTCAAAGTTAGAAAACGCATGCAATTTTAATTATTTGTCAAAAACCTTCGCGGAACATTTGATAATCTCTGGCGGCACATTTGGTGTATCGAGGCACACAAGTTGAGAAACACTGATCTATAGGCTACAAGAAGTACCACAAGATTTTGGCTAAAATTCTCTATTCGAAGTAAATTGAAAGAAAAATATTGGTATGGTGGTTTCAAATAAAGAAAAAATAATGTGAAAGTCGTGTGGTGCCCACACCAATTGATTTTAAAAATAATATCGCTATTAATTAATATAAAAATATGTCGACAAAAATTTCTAACCGTAAACCTAATAATGGATTCCAGTAGAGTTTTATACGCTGATTATCATGCAATTTTTCTATTTTTTACAATAGGTCAGAGTTTTGAGATATTATCGGTCAAAATGAAGAAAAAGGCCATTTTGACCTAATTTTCGAGTCCCATTTGATATTAATCAGCAATACAGTGAAACCCCTCAAATCCGAAATCCCGGAAAATCCGAACGCAAAAAAGAGAAAGTTATTTATTTAGTCTTAAAACAATTATGTATATATTCTACATTATAACCTTATTTTACATAATTAGTTGAAAAATTAACAAAGAAATACAGTTAACATACCTAACAAAGTGTACCATAAATGTGTCTACATACTTATGTCATCCAGGATTGAAAAACGGTAAAAGTTGGTTATTGAAATTCTTTAGGTTAATCACTTTGCAAAAACAATGAAATAATAATAAAAAGGCACAAATATCACTTAATCTTTCAATTGAAAGTTTTATTGCCGAGAGTAGCAGAATTTTTATATATTGAAGGAGACAATAAAAGAGTGTGTCTTCTGCTGGAATTATAAATTTTATTTATTTATAACGAGACTATAGTTTCGAGGGCTTTGCTCTCTTCATCAGTCTATTACAATGGATTCACAGGAATTAATTTATGAATGTGAAATGTGAAATGTGTAAAAGGACTACAGTGCCAATCAATACCTAAAAGAACCAATTAGTCAGTTTGGCCCTTTTAGCATAGTCGCTTATGCTAAAGGGCCAATGTATAACAGTCTTTAATTTTCAATGTCTTGTAATTAACCACGTGATCAGTTAAATTTAAGATTGTATAATAAATATAGATAATATTTGTCATTAACCGTTACATAAAAAATCTATAAACTTGCAAAAAAAAAATGAATTGGTATCAGAGCTTTCAGTTCTAGAAACATGCTGAAAATTGCAGATTGGCCCTTTTACCCCAACACCATCGATTTTTTAGATGTTATAATTATACAAGAAAAAACATTTTCTCTACGAAACATTAACAATTTGTTAAAAAATATTTGAAACAATCATGATTGTTGTTTGTTAGATAACAGAATGTTAATAACAGATTGTTAATGTTTCGGAGAGGAGAAGTCCTTTAAAATGTTTTTTTTCTTGTAGTTATAACATCTGACAAATGAGTTTATGAAATGAGCCACTGAAGAAGTCAGAAATCAGTGACGAAACGTTTGGCAGATTTAATTTAAAAAAAAACCTTGCATTTAATTCAAAAAATCTTATCCAACTCCCTACGATCCCTAATACAGTAGAACCTCGATAAGCCGGCACATTTGAGGATTTGCCATTACCGATTTTGTCGGATTATCAAGGTCTTAAAAAAAAACTTACTTGAACAAGGAAATATATTAGTAATAACAATTTAAAGAGCAAAAACGTGTACTTTAATTACAAACTAACGTAAGGTATAAACAATCGAATCTGTCGGACTATGGAGTGCCGGATTATCGAGGTTCTACTGTACAAATATGATTATGGATACGAACAATGATAATAAGTAGATTTGTGAATGAGAGCATTGATTTTTTTTCAAAGTTATAGTGAAAATGTCCGACAAAGCTTAAATCCTCTTGAATCAATTTATTAAAATTAAAAAAAATATTCAAACCGGGAGTAGCCGATAAATAAACATATTTTCATATAGGGAATAATTTCTTACATTCTGATTCTATATAAGCGGGTAAATTAAATTAATCATTACAAAATATTTTCCTAAAATAATTAATATTTGTTAAGCTTAATTTCCAAAATGGAGGATTTATTAGATAAATATATTAGATTTTGTCTATTTATCATGACAACGCCTTAAAATTTCAATAAATTCATTCAAAAAACCCTGAATAAAATGTAAAAAAAAATAGTTATTTCTGTGCAATGGAGATACAAACTATATACAACATTTGCTAAGAGAAAAAGACAAAAGGTGTACACTCATCTTATCTACTCTTATTAAACGAGCAAAAATTGTTTGTATATTTATATTTATATTGTACGGCCGTCGCCTACTAGTTCCGTTTTCTGCCACCGGAGGCCGCTGGCCATTCATTGTGATTCCTGATCTAACTGAGATTCTTCGCTGTATGATATACCTTGGCGAGCGGGGTTCAGTTACAACACAGTTTCCGATTTACTCTCAACTAGTGATATTTATGAGTAAATCAATGCATACAGTGAAGGAAAAAATAATTTATGACAAGTTCATCATCATCATCAGTAATAGTGGATACCAGTGGTCCTAATCGTTGACATATGCATAAACTTTTCAAATTGGGTAAAAGGTTGAAAAGTTTGGCACACTCTGATGCAGTCAATTGCATTGCGTCGATATAATCGATTTTCAAGAGTCCAATTTGAACATCCTTATCATGCGAGTCAAAATCCTCTTTGAATAAGAGTTCATATATTGGAAAATAATTACGAAGACAATTTACCCGGAGAGATTTCAAACTTGTGGTTTGTTTCAGAAAGGCTTTAAAGTTCCCTTTGTTTTCCCTTAGGATCCATAAACCTCGAAAATCGATTGTTTCGATATTCGGACAGTATCTCGGAATTATTTCCAAAATATTACATTAATATACTTACCTGGCGCAAAATTTACCATGATCATTAAGATCTTTTAAGGAAAAACTCTGCCAGATAAAACGTATTTTTATATCCCGTGAGAAAGTGACAATTATTTCGGACCAAAAATTAAAAACTTTGCCGTCAGAAAAAAGAAAAAAGAAAAACCCTACCAGCAGCATGGCATCCAGCCAAAATACGGAAATGGATATTCAAATTCTATACAAAGAAATAAAACTTCTCAAAGAAGAAAACAATAAACTTAAAGAGTACATCAAAGCTCAGGACAAAAAATACCAGGCAATCTCTAAAGAAAACAGCGACATAGAAGAAAAAGAAAAAACCCAAGTGGAACAAAATCTCAAAAAAAGGTCAGGAACCAGCGAGGAACAAGCCGACTCCCCAGCGTGCCAACCCGTAAGGAAGTTAGCCCGGACAGAGAGAACGTATAAACCTCAACCAACACCCGCTGTGTCTAGTAACATGGACACTAACATAAACAGAGCTCCAAAAGGTAAACCACCACCAATCATATTTCAGCAAATCAACCAAGGGCAATTCATAAGATTCCTCACGGAAAACTTTAATACAAAAGAATTCGTAATAAAAAAAACGAATAAATATAAAAGTAGCCTCCAAATACATAACTTAGAGGTATATAAAAGCATGATAAAACTGCTGAAAGACCGGCAATATCAATTCCATACATATACGCCGAAAGATGAAAAACCACACACATACCTACTCAAAGGTATGGCAGACGACACAAAGCTTCAAGATGTTCAAGAGGCCTTAAAATCCTATGAACAAGTGGAGTTTATTAAAATAGAAAGGTTCAAAACGAACCAATCTACAAAAAACAAAAGGGAATTGCCCATTTTCCTAATACAGTTAAGCCCAGAAAGCAGAGTGCAAGAACTGCTAAAAATAACAACGGTCTTCTTTCAAAAAATAAATTGGGAAAAAATAAATAAAAAAGACCTCACACAGTGCCGAAATTGCCAAAGATTTGGTCACGTGAGCTCTAATTGTAATATGAAGTACCGATGCGTGAAATGTATCGGCAGTGAACACCTTCGAGGCGAATGCCCAATACAAAAAGAAGCCCCGAAAGAACAGCTGAGCTGCATATCCTGCGGGAAGAAAGGACACCCAGCATCATTCCATGGATGCCCGAAGGCTACGGAAATAAAAAAGAATATCCTAAACAAGAAAGCGGAAAACGAAGACAGAAGAAAACATAAAATTAATAGTGTGCAGTCATCGGTGTGGCAAACCAGGTCCCAGGCGGGAGTACAAAAAACAGCGGTAACTGCCGAACCCCCACCAAAGGAGAACCCACCAAACAAACACGAGGAAAGACTCAACCACCTGGAGGCTAACATAGAAAAAATATATGAAGCCATCAAACAGCAAAATGATCACTTTTTAAGAATGCTCGCCAGTATGACCGAGAATCGCAATAGGATTTAAGATTATTTCAATTAATATTAATTCACTTGCTTCAAGAGATAAACAGGCAAATGTCCTAGAGGTTTCAAAAAGGTATGTTCCAGATGTTATTTTATTAACTGAAACTAAATTAAATAGTAGTCACAAAATGGAATTTGCGAGATATGATTGTATTCGAACCGATAGGCCCTCAGGAGCCAGGGGCGGGGGCACTGCAATATTAATTAAAAGAAACATTAAATTCAAACACATCCAAAATTCAAAATTAATGCTCAACAAATGTTTAGAATATACCATTATTAAAATCAATTTAAAAAATAGCAAAAATTTATTCTTAATATCAATATACAGCACACAGAAAAATGAATGGGCATTCATTAAAGAAATCAACAAACTTTTCGACATTTTAAAATTAGGGAATAATGATAATCTCTATTACATAGCCGGCGACCTCAACGCCAAACACAGAAATTGGAGCAATTCCATCGATAACTATAGAGGGACAAAATTAAACAAATGGGTCTATGAAAACGAGTTTAAATACAACTTTAATTTATACCACTCGGAAATTCCATCTTTTCCCCAGTCTTTGTCTTACCTAGACTTAATCATTGCTGACCATAGACTAACGGTAACAAATAAAATCAACGACACTCAAGTACCAGTTATAAATTTCGACAGCGACCATAGGGGACTAATCACCGACATTAAAATAAACGACTCATCATCTATCGATTTCGAGGAAAATCAAGAAACTAACAAATTCAACTTCAATAAAACAAATTTTCAAAAGTTTAAAACAAATATAAATGCAAATTGTAATTTAAACATTTCGGCTAACCAAAATTTAAACAATAATGAAATAAACAATGCTATTGAAAACCTTGAGAAAGGAATCCAAAAAGCCATTGAAAAATCCACTCCACGGTATAAAAACTCAAACTCGGTTGATAAATTTCTGAATAGAAAAATCAAACATCTACAAAAAACAAAAAGCTTCTTGATTACCGAAATCAATCGATATTACAGACAAAATCTAGACAGACACTCAAACGACTTTCTCAATCTAAAACTATTATTAGCTGAGGTGAAAAGAAAAATATACTATGAATTTCAATGCTCGGAAAATAATTACTGGGAAGAAAAAATAAGAAACATTCCTTTAAATGTTTCTTCAGAAACTTTTCCTCAAATTAATAAAATCTTTAGAAAAACTGAATCTTCGGCAATCCCAGATATTATTAAAATTCCGAGCAATAACATTGAAATCATAAGAAATGTTAACCTAAACCCAGACAACATAACAAAAGACGAATCAGGTAAATTCCTGATCACAGACAAAGACGATAAACTAAACATAATAGGTTCACATTTCGAACTCATTCACACACAAAACAAAGACTTGGGATTAGAGACAAGAAATAGAACAATTGAAGATATTTATAATAATCTTAAGAATGAGATCTATAGAGACACACTGTCTAACAGATCTATTCAAAACTTTTCTATAGATAATAATTCACTAGACCCAACCTTTTGGAACAATGAATACCCGTTCACAAATTATAAAGAAACAAAACTCATATTTCGGAAACTGAACAACAAAAAAACCACAGGTATCGATGGAATTCCAAATATTATTTTAAAACACCTCCCCAAAAAAATTATAGCCTATTATACTATTATATTTAATAATTCATTAAATAACCACTATTTTCCATCAAAATGGAAAAAAGCGAAGATTATAGCCATCCCCAAAAAGGACAAAGACCCCTCACTTTTGACTAGCCTACGACCAATTAGCCTTCTTCCTAATATCGGAAAGGTACTAGAGATTATCATTAATAAAAGAATCATTTCGGCCTCACAAGAACGTAACCTCATACCTGAGAGCCAATTCGGATTCAGATACAAGCATTCTTGCATCCACGCAGTTAGTAGACTAACATCTGAAATATGCTGGGCGTTGAATGATAACAAATGCGTTGGGGCCTGCCTCGTGGACATAGAAAAGGCGTTTGACTGCACGTGGCGGGAAGGCCTGATTGCTAAGCTGTTAAAAGTACACCAGCTGGATAAGGACCTGGTTAAAATGATCTTTAATATGATTGATGAAAGAACCTTTGTCATCGCTGACAAGGGAGCTGAATCGTCCATTGTATTCAAGGTCACCCAGGGCATTCAGCAAGGCACGGTCACCTCCCCCATTTTATTTAATTTATTTACAAGCGATCTTGTAAATGCCAACAAGCTAAATAAAGGAAACGGCTCAGGTGCGTTGGCTTATGTCGATGATCTAATTGTTTACACAACAGGTTCCAAAATTGAAGAAATTGAATCCAAATTGGAGCGGCTGGTAGGACTGGCTCACGCTTATTATAACAGGTGGAAATTAAAGATAAACCTGGATAAATGTGAGACTATCCTATTCAGACCTCCAATAACAAATAAAAACAAATACCTCATCTCTGGTAAATGGAAACAATTCCAAATCAGAGTTAACGGTATAGATATTCCTCACAAAAGAGAAGTTAAATATTTAGGCATCACTTTAGACGACCGCCTGTTGTTTAATAAACACTTAGATCACAAATTGATGAAAGCCAATAAGGCGTTTATGGCGCTCAAGGAATTATTCTTTAACGCGAATATCGATCCAAAATTGAAAATAATGAGCTACTGTACGTTTATAAGACCTGTCATCACATACGGATGTAGCGTTTGGTTCAATCAAAGCGCATCCGCGATGGAAACCCTTAGAATTTTCGAAAGAAAATGCCTAAGGGCGTGCACAGGCTTGTACAGAAGCCCAGAATCAAACTACCTGAAATATATTTCAAATTCAAAATTATATGATTCGGCCCAAATAAGCAGAATTGATTGCTTCATTCTAAATTTAATTCGTAAATTCTACATTCAGGTAGTTAAAGTAACAGAGAACAGTTTAATCTTTGGATCGGTATACCCGAACGAACTATACCTTGAGAAAACCCTTCAAACCGGTTTTATACCACCTGAAGCGTTTCCCTTTCTGGACGCGCGTGGGTATATACAGGACAATAATAAAATTCCTATCCTATACCATTTAAGTAGAAATAGGAACAATAAAAAATTGTTAATTGATCCGCTCCTAGATATTAGACAGCTAAATTCCAACTGGCGATACAATAAAGCCTTTTTCAGAAAAAAGTGGAAGGGAGAGGCACGCCTTGAAGAATGCTGGTGGCTGGACCAGTGACTGGACACTGTTAATTTTATTATTATTATTATTATATCTAAAGTTAAAAAAAAAAAAAAAAGAATATGTAAATAAAATGCAAATTTTATAAAACCTCTTCACCCCCCCCCCCACTCTTACTATCCCTCCTTTTGTTACTTCCTCTTGTGTACAATACCTACCTCTTTCTTTTCTCTTCTTTCCTCTCATAGAATAGCAAGGTTTCTCAGCTTTTCCTTGCAAAAACCAATGTAAACCTTATTTTTATTCAATCTTTGAAAAAACGAAACTGTTAAAAATTTGTAAAGAAAAAAAAATGTAATTATAAAAAAATAACCCCGAATGCCAGGCCGGCAATGTAGGTTAGATCAAATATATTAACAGAAGGTCCTAAAATGTTAGGGGACCTAATAAAAAAAAAATCATTTGTATATAAATTTGCTGAATAAACTGACATTTAAAACTAAAAAAACTCTCAACTAGTGATATTTATGAGTAAATCAAATCATACAGTGAAGAATATTTGCGGTATCAAGCAAAGGCGATTTTTCTTTGTATTTGGGCAAAATTTAATTAATCGTTCTAAAGTGCTTAAACTTGTTCCTGTATCACCAAATTCCCTTAATTTAAATAATTTTTTTACAAGATCATCATCATCACTAATAGTGGATACCAGTGGTCCTAATCGTTGACATATGCCTAAACTTTTCAAATTGGGTAAAAGGTTGAAAAGTTTGGCACACTCTGATGCAGTCAATTGCATTGCGTCGATATAATCGATTTTCAAGAGTCCAATTTGAACATCCTTATCATGCGAGTCAAAATCCTCTTTGAATAAGAGTTCATATATTGGAAAATAATTACGAAGACAATTTACCCGGAGAGATTTCAAGCTTGTGGTTTGTTTCAGTTAAAGCCTTTTAAAGTTCACTTTGTTTTCCCTTAGGATCCATAAACCTCGAAAATCGATTGTTTCGATATTCGGACAGTATCTCGGAATTATTTCCAAAATATTCTTGATAGTTGTTTGATTTCCATATTAATTTGGTCAGGTTCTGAAGATAAGATCAATGACGAAATAACGTAAATCTCCAATTCTTATGATCAAATAATCGAAATTATAATCTTAAAACATTCATTTAAAACCCGCAAACGTTTCGAGAGAATTTCTATATTTATAAATTCAATTTAATTATCATTTTCTGATTCATTCGCCCGACGCTTACTCTTACGAGATGCATGCAAAGTATTATATTAAGTCACTATTATTAACATCACTAAAAAGAGAAAAATAAAAATAATTTTTATGAAAAAAAAATAAAACCGACTTCAAAAAAATTAAATGCAACAAATAATAACTTAAAAATAAAATACACTAAAAGGTATAAAATAATTATCTAATTTAGTTACAACTAAACGACGAAATTGAAAATTTGTAATTTATTATATGATTTATTTATTAATAAATACATTTATTAGTTGAATAAAAGATTTCACTGTCGATGGTAACAGAATTGTTTTTATTTTTAACCTAAAATACATTTATCAATAGAAAAAGAATTTATTCTCCTCACAGGCTGGTAGGGTTCAGAGGTTGATTACAGTTGGGGGGGGGAAGAGGAGAGAGTCTAGAGGGTATTTATAGGGTTGGTGGAATGGAGGAGAATTCAAGGCAGGGGGACGAAGCCCTTGGTTAGCAAGAGGGCCGCCGAAGATGGGCTTCGCAGCTACTGGGTAATACTATTATATTATTATAAAAGTGACATTAAGAAGCTGTTATATTCCAGATCAGAAGAATAAATTAGTCATCTCTAATTATTAATTTAGAAGCCATCGGATGAACAATGAGCGAACACATAAAAGAAGAACACACGGAATTTCATTTCTTATAGGGGTATCTTTGTTTTGGCACTTATTACTACGTAAAACAAATTAAGTTTTTACTCAGTACGAATTATAAAATATACATCAAGAACTTTAAAAGTATTTAAAATATGGAAAAGATCTTAACTTAGCAGTAAGTAAGTAAGAGGGTTAATTTGAGAATTTCAGGTGCGCCTGTATTTAGGCAACTGATTGGCGTAGAAGATTAGAAGCTGCGTAGAAGCTAGGCGAGTCCATTGGTTATTTTGAGAATGTTTCCCAGCTTTGTAAACAAGAGTTATTATCATGGGTGTGAAATTCATTTCAATATTCAATTTCAATACTTAAATGAAAAAAAGTGTGTGTGGGGGGGGGGGGGGGCTCAAAAAATGAAAATCTAGACCCTTGGAAAAAATGTTTAATTACATTTTTCTCAATTTCCTTTTTATAATTAATTGATGTTTTTCATTTTAAATTCCATTAATAGTTCATTATAAATATTATTATAATATATTAAAATTAGAGAATTCAATTAATTAGATAACGGGTTCAATAAATTGTTAATTTTTTTAAAAGAAAAATATTTAATTAGAGGTATTGAAAATGGAGTGGTGGAATTTAATGCTGAATTGATGGAAAGGCAGCCCAATGCCAAAGAAAACTAATAATCTTCTTAAAGATAAAAATTAATCTGTGTGTGTGTGTGTGTGTTTGTCTTTTATGAATTGATTTGTTTCGGGTGAAGGCGGATGGTCCCGAGGGGGCGAGGGCTAGTAAGAGCCCCAATTAAGGCGGGCCTCGAAGCTAGTATAGATAAATATTTATTTGCATCAAGCAGAGTACAACCTCAATGATTTCTTTATTTTTTTATTTCTTTTGATTGTTCGTGGTGAAATTGGCTGAAAATTACAACAATCATAATTCTGGATGATTTTTCTGTCTGAATGTCTATGATAATTTCCAATAGGTACTCACAATAAATAATTAGAGGGAAATTAAATATGAATTGTTTTTGTCTGTTGAATATGATTATAAGTATAATTGAAATGTCATCAAAGAAGGAAGTGTGAATTTATTTTGTGAAAAAAGGCCACGAATAGAAGAATCCTTTCTGAATTATTTCTTGTCTGAACAGGAAGAAAGCAAGGGATCAAAGGTCAAGACAAGAACAGATAAGTTTTAGAAAATTAAAAGTTATTCTAGAAAGACCCTTATTTGAAATAAAATCCTATTCTCTAAATATAAAGGTGAGCAAAGAAATAATCAAATTACTTACTTCCTTAGATACTTAGACGACCAGTTATTCGATGCGTTGATTCATTGCATGCGGGTCCCAAGAATCTTTCCATCTGTCTCTATTTTTGGCTATCGTAGTCCAGTGCTCCTTGATAGTTTGGCTATTTGTCGCTCTAAGGGAAATGCTCCTATTCCGAGAGTCGGCCCAACGGATTGGCGGTAATCAAATTAACTTTATTTAATAAATAAACACTCAATGCGAAATTAGAAAAATCTTTAAAATAATTTTCTTATAAGAGATAAATAAAAATAAAAATAGATAAATTTCACTCGGTAAGTCCAAAATCGTTTTCATGAGGTGGGTTCACACTATAGAAGACCATCATTCATAATAAGAGCCAGGTGGCCCTTGATTAAAAATAATAATCATTATACTTCCTATTCTTGAAATATTGTGAAATCACAAGTTCGTTAATTTTGTCCAGGAGTGTATTATAAATTAAACTAGGGCTCGGATTTCGCCATATTTGCCTTTTTTTATGGAACAAAATTTAGGCTAAAATGATTTCTATGCGCTTCATGGACTTCTGAATAAAATAAAAGGTATTTCGTCGGGTTACTGTCAAAACAAGCTAACTCCATAATTTGAACTTTTGAGAAATCGTCGTTTGAAAATTTAAATTGAAATGAAAAATCGTCACAGCTTCAAAATGATTTAATTTATTGATTGAAACACATCAAAGTAAGTAAGTTGTCTGGTTTTTGTCAGTATGTTTTTAGAAAAATTTTCAATCTAATGGAGTACTTAACTCCGAATTGAGTAAAAGTGGAGTTCGCTTGTTTTGGCAGTAACTGACGATTTGTTAGTGCCTATAATGCCTATTTTGCCATATTCTAGGTGTTGTTGCCTATTTTAACTTTAAATTTTTTTTTTTTTTTTTTTTTTTTATGATAATGATGAGAGAAGGAGTTACACCAAAAAAGGTGCAACCCCTAAAGGCCTGGGTTGGCCCCTCCATCGTGAAAAGAAGAAGAAAGAATTTTATGGGTTGGGCGGGGGTCGAAGGTATCTGTGGATACGGGTCTTAAATAGCTGAAGGTTATAGGTCGCGGGAAAGATGGTGGCAGGGAGCGAGTTCCAGTCTCTGGAGGTCAAAGGGATAAAAGAGTTGGCGAAAGCGCTTGTTCGAATTTTATCCAATTTGACAGCGAAGGGGTGCTGAGCGTTAGAAAACCGCGTGTTTCGCGTAAAGAGGGCATTAGGGGGGATAATTGATTTCAGCTCGACTGAACAGACACCGTGATAGTATCTGTAGTACAGGGAAAGGGCAGAAACGGTTCTTCGGTGAGCCAGGGAGTCGAGTGAGTTGGTTAGAGCCGGTTCTCCTATTAGTTTAATTGCTCGCTTCTGAATTGCATCCAGTGTGGCAAGAGAATGCTTGGAGGCACCCCTCCACAGATGAGAGCCATATTCGAGACAGGGACGAATTTGAGCCTTATACAGCATAAGGAGTTGACTGGGAGTATAACAGCGTCTAGACCTAAATAGGAGACCAAGCTTGCGCGCTGCAGCTTTAGCAGTGGTTGAGATATGGTCATTCCATGAAAGGTCAGACCCTAGAGTTACGCCTAGCATTGAAATTTTATCCCTGAATTCTAGTGAGTTTGAGTCGAATGATATATTTGGGAGGTTTCTGTCGACGCGCCTAGAAATAAGGCAACACTGAGTTTTCCCTGCATTGAAGTTAACTAAGTTTTGGGATCCCCAGTTTTTAAGTTTGCATAAGTCTAAATTAATTGAAGAGGCAATGTCTGCACGGTTTTTATGCGATGCAGGGGCGTTATGTAGGGTGCTGTCATCTGCGTAACAATGTACCGGATTGGAGGGCAAGTTTAGAAGGTCGTTGATATAGATAAGAAAAAGCGTAGGGGAGATAACCGATCCCTGAGGAACTCCAGCGTTGGTGTGGAAGGGGGAAGATGGTATTCCATCGATGACAACCTTAATACTACGGTCTGAAAGAAAACTTTCGAGCAACTTACAGAGTTTCGGTGCAAGGCCGACGGAGGTCAATTTGGCAAGAAGATTTTTGTGCCAGACCATATCGAAGGCTTTTGAAATGTCTAAAGCTACCGCGAGGGTCTCATTCCCGCCCCTAAATGTCTTTTTTAGTTCCTATTTTAACTAAAATTTGCAATTTACATTTTTTACGACTTATACATTTTCTAAATTTAAAAGTATTTTTTGGAATTATTAAGAAAATTTTCCCAAAAAAATTATTTATCCAGGCGCTAGGCGGCGGCATGGTCGACTAGGACACCCAAAAATTGAAAAGTGGACCATATTTAATAGCTTGTTCCGAACTTGAATCAACAAATAGTAAAACAATTGCTAGAGCAAATTCGCAAAGTATTACCTAAGTTTCAATTTCTTTGTCTCCTAAAAATATTATACCTACCTTATTCTCGTTCAAAAATTAATTTAATTAAAGGATCAAAAACGGAATATTATTATTCAAATGGAAAAGGAATTGTTTTAAAATAATTATAACAATTTAAAAGAACAAATACAAAACCGATTTGGGAATCATTCAGGTAATTGCCTATTGTACTATTTTTCAAATTGCTGTTTAATTATAATGAGATATTCCAATTATTAGTAGCTACCGTTTGTGAAATAAATAATATTACGGGTATTATTATATTATTACCTACTATTATAAAAAAACTAGATATGTCAATCAGTAGCCCAAAATAATACTATTAAGTGAATAATATATATATACTAGTATATCTGAGCTGAATTTCTAGTAAAACAATTAAAATGATTTCCATTCATTTTGAGAGCGGAC
>JALMQS010000040.1:0-30524 GCA_024734495.1 Forficula auricularia
CTTCAACAGGAGAACTTATAGGGAAATCGCCATGCGATAGAAATTGTATATATAAAAAAGAAAAAAAGAAAAAAGAATTTTTTTTTGTAAATATATTATGTTAATATTCCTATAATCATGTAAATAATCCTGTAATTAAATTCACCCGATAATGTAAATATTTCTTGTTAGTGGAGGCCCCCACCTGCGTGGCCCAATAAACGAAAAATCAATGCACCAAGACTACGGTTTCGATATTCAAGGGTATGGTCAAGTATTGTAATCGAGCATCAAAAAGTAATTTTATTAAATATTAAATATAAGGAGAGAGCGAGGGTTTATGTTAAAGTCAAGTGGATGGCCACATCAGAACACGTCAGCTTATTTATTAAGAAATCAAAATTATTATGAGTATTATGGTATTTAATTTGGGGTTCCTACCTATTCCGTTTTTTTATGATATTGATTTAATAAGTAGTTACTTCGGGGGTGTCCGTCCCCCTCTAGCTTCATGACCCCCCTCCCCACTTCTCTACCTTCATGAAAAGTCCCCCCCCCTTACAAATAGAGGAATAACATTAGGGGTCTACTCTAAGACTTCTTCCCGTAGAAAGGGGGATATTCCTGTATACCCCCTAACTGTCATTACAACTTTAGGCCTAGTACTTAATATTACAGTATAATATTTTAATCACTTCTAAAGGATTATAAGAGTTTTTTATTACATTTTATTGAAGTTATAAGACTTGACAGTTTTTTATTTTTAGAATATAATGATAATTTTGTAACAATTTTCAGCCCCCCCCCCAATAAATCATAATGACGCATCCTTTAACCTCCCCACTTAAAAATTTTAATTACTCACTTTGCGTCTTAACCCCCCCCCCCCCCCCGAGTTACTCTAAGTAGGTGCAATTCCTATTGGCTCTGGATTTTGATAAAATATTCTAATGAAATATATACAAACAACTTGACTCTTATTAATTTATGGAAAAATTTGTTTTTAACGATATATTTTATTTTGCGATTGATTCTGAGAGCATTGCTAAAGGTGCGCGCTTTATTGGACACCCTAGGCCGGGTTACGGCCGCTGTTTTGTGGCCGCAACGGACAGAGAGTGTCCCTTGAACGAACACGGGACCCTCTAGGCCACTGTAAGGCCCATCAACGAGGCTCATTTTCGAATTGAGAATGCTTCGGGCGCACCCGATCTAGGTGAGATTTATTACAATCAGATTCTTTGATCTTAATATAAGATACCTATACGTAGTTGAACCCGCTTATAACGAGCTCGGAAAGGACCGCGATGTTAGAACCGCTGCTCTTTAACATTTTAAGTCTACATTTAACATTGTACCAGCCAAGTATTTCCGATTTCCTCGCTAAATTAAGGTTCTTGTTATATCAGGGCTCGTTGACATAATCGGTTTCGACTGTATATAAGATTATAATAATAAACTATAACAATAATGTGGACGTTAAAATTAAAAGGAGTGGCAAACACATATATCTATTGAAGCAAAAGATTACACTATACTAGATGAAGGAGGAGGTATCAGCCAAAGATGGAATCACTGGGTTCAATAAAACACCTTTAATGAGACGTTTCGGCCTAAATTTTATTTGGCCATCTTCAGTCAATTAGGCTAAAAAATTTTTTTACAAATGGATGTTAATTGATATATTTTTTTATAAAAAATTATAAGTTGACCAAGTTGGTTATTTAGACTTACAGTTATACACAAAATGCGGTACACATATGTGATCGAACCAAGCCTTGTCAAAAATAAAAATTTCTTTTAGCTTCATGCGAATTTTTAACGTGCCTGGACCCAAAAGTTTCAGAATGAAAGTAATGAGTTCATATAAATCTTTTCTATATATTACATTATAATTAGATATTTGACCCTTATGTGAGGTCATCATATATCCCATCATTATTTATTTACAAACAGAAAATCCAAATTAGAATCTAATTACTTTTAAATCACATGCATTTTTTCATTCAATCAAATTATACAAATTCTTATAAAAAATTTTTCAAAAAAGTTTCTATACATTAAGTTCAAGAAAACAACTGTTGGCTCATATCACACAGGATAGATGTATAAATATTGGAAAGAAACATACAATCTCTTTTAAAATTGATAGCCTTATCACCTGCTATTTTTATATATAGCATTTCGGCTATGGATCTTTTATAGTAGTTATCAATCTTGACCAATATTTTCGCATTATCGTAATCAAAAGAATGACTATGTTCAGCTGCGTGGGTGGAGAGTGCAGTGTTGGTCTTTTTATTTCGAACACTTAATTTATGCTCATATACCCTAATTTTTAGTGAACGTGAACTTTGCCCTATATAGGTGCTAGAATTTGATGGACAATCTAGACAGTTAATTTGATAGACAATATTATTACATAATTCTCTAGGGGTTGGATCTTTATTATTAAATAAAAATTGAATATTGTCTATATTTTTGTGGGCAATGTTCACGTTGTAAAGCGATGGCTCACTATCATTTGATATATATAAAAAGGCTTCAAATAGTGGAAGGATATCCAACTACCTCTCCAACATACCTTTCCTATATAAGATCAATAGTCTGAACTATTTTTTGAGGAGAATTTTTGTTTTGGGTGATGATGAGTTTAGGCAAAAAAATATTGAGAACTACATAGACATGGCTGTATCGAATAATTACCCTATGCACATTATTAATAGGACAATCAGAGAATTCTCAAATAAACAAAATAATTTAAATGACAATGTTAACATTTTAACAAATAATAATAATTCAAATAACCAGGTCGGACCATACTATTCTGTTGCTTATATTCACGGCATATCCGAAAAAATAAGAAAACTTTTTAAAGTTTACAACGTGAACATTGCCCACAAAAATATAGACAATATTCAATTTTTATTTAATAATAAAGATCCAACCCCTAGAGAATTATGTAATAATATTGTCTATCAAATTAACTGTCTAGATTGTCCATCAAATTCTAGCACCTATATAGGGCAAAGTTCACGTTCACTAAAAATTAGGGTATATGAGCATAAATTAAGTGTTCGAAATAAAAAGACCAACACTGCACTCTCCACCCACGCAGCCGAACATAGTCATTCTTTTGATTACGATAATGCGAAAATATTGGTCAAGATTGATAACTTCTATAAAAGATCCATAGCCGAAATGCTATATATAAAAATAGCAGGTGATAAGGCTATCAATTTTAAAAGAGATTGTATGTTTCTTTCCAATATTTATACATCTATCCTGTGTGATATGAGCCAACAGTTGTTTTCTTGAACTTAATGTATAGAAACTTTTTTGAAAAATTTTTTTAATAAGAATTTGTATAATTTGATTGAATGAAAAAATGCATGTGATTTAAAAGTAATTAGATTCTAATTTGGATTTTCTGTTTGTAAATAAATAATGATGGGATATATGATGACCTCACATAAGGGTCAAATATCTAATTATAATGTAATATATAGAAAAGATTTATATGAACTCATTACTTTCATTCTGAAACTTTTGGGTCCAGGCACGTTAAAAATTCGCATGAAGCTAAAAGAAATTTTTATTTTTGACAAGGCTTGGTTCGATCACATATGTGTACCGCATTTTGTGTATAACTGTAAGTCTAAATAACCAACTTGGTCAACTTATAATTTTTTATAAAAAAATATATCAATTAACATCCATTTGTAAAAAAATTTTTTAGCCTAATTGACTGAAGATGGCCAAATAAAATTTAGGCCGAAACGTCTCATTAAAGGTGTTTTATTGAACCCAGTGATTCCATCTTTGGCTGATACCTCCTCCTTCATCTAGTATAGTTTCATCACAGCCACGAACTCTTACAATATTCTAGTATAGTTTCATCACAGCCACGAACTCTTACAATGAAATTCACTATTTTGTATAATTTTCAAATGTTTGTAAATTTCTTTTTCACACAGGCGCCTCTTACCCGCCCTGTGTATTTGTACTAAATATAAACAACTAAATTTCAACTTTATAATTAAATTCATTTGTCTACAAATAAATTACAAAAACATTAAAATTAGTAAAAAAGCAGAATCAAATTTGAAGAAAAAACAACGGTAAACCGTGAATAGGCCAGATTAATACCGTACAGAATTTCACAAAATTTAAAAAAAGTCTCATAGTTTTCGAGTTGTAAGAATTTTTTGAAAATCGTAAAAATCACTAGCCTGCCCTAAATAATGAAATGTTGTGGCCACAAATTTACATATTTTATGATTCTAATTAATGTCTATAATAGCAATAGATTAGTTCAATTAAGATTCGACATAATTGATTAATTAATATAAACTACGGCACAAAAAAATCGATCAACCAATAAATTCTTATTGAATACCAAATTATTTTTAAAATTTTTACAAATAACCATATAATTTGTTCTAATAACTCTTAAACTAACATATTCAATAAATTTTGTTGTTAGTAATAAGTAAAATTAAATTAAAAGATACAATTTCAAATTATCATACACTTTCTCAATATCGCTTTATATTTAAATAAAGTTTTAATAAAAGATCAAATTCCATTTGAAATATCATTGAAATGAATAATTTTGAATTAAGCATCATTGATAGAAAGATAAAATATACAAAATGTGTTAATCTGAATTTCAAACAGTTCAAATTATGTCTAATTTATCAACGGTTAAATCAACGACAAATGCCTAGTACAATTTCAATAATATATGGTTACTTGTGAACAAATTAAAAATTATTTACTATTTAATAATGTTTTTATTGGTTGGTCGATTTTTTGCACAGGAGTGTATTAAATAAAAAAACACTATCCAAATATTATAATAAATTACTTAAATTTGCAAAATAAATAACATTATATTTCTATCTAAAGAAGGAAGAATAAAGTGAAGTACAATTTTGAAATCTCGAATAAATGAGTCAAACTTTTTAAACAACTTGCCATGCTATGATAGTAGACTTTTTTTATATTAAAGATCATTCAAAGTTAGCTGATTAAAAATTTTTAAAGCATAAAACATTTTTTTCTTTTTTTTTGATTCTGCTCTATAGCAGGATTGCGTAGTAAAAATTAGAATAATAAAATTTGTAACCACAGCATCTCATTATATAGGGCAGGGTAGAGATTTTCCCTATTTTTAAAAAAATTCCTATAACTCAAAAATTATGAAAATTTTATTAACAAATTTTTTACGTTCTGAACCTACTAAATATAGCCTATCCCCGGCTGATTCGTCTGATACGGAACACCCTGTATATGTACTAACAAGAAAAAGCAATTATCCATGAATCAGTAATGAAAATAAATTTGAGATTGGAGTAGTATTAGTAGTATTAATAAAGTTATGCTTTAACAAATAAATAATTATAAAGCATGGTACTTACGTTTGGTTTCTGGAGAATTTAAAGTTTGCAGTTGAAGAGCCAAATGAATTGTGAGCCAGACAGGAAAACCAAAATTGGTACCCTCTCTAAGAATCCTCCCCCACTCCTACTACTATTGTTCTCCTGAGAGGCTGCCTTCCTTTCTGAACGTACTCTCTTTACCCACAGAGTTTAAACTATTCAATGGTATGTCATAAATTGGCTGATGGCTAGAAGGGCCAATTTTTATGAAAATTTTTGATAAATATTAGAAAAATAGAATCTTTATCTGACCTTGCGTTAATTGAATTTTTGTTGTAAAAATTTTTCATTATTTCTAAAAATTATTATTATTATTAGTACCTGGAGCCACCGAGCGATGCACGGTAACCGCTGACCCCCCTCCCGACACCACACACCTCGACCAACCACTGCACCCCTACACAGACGCACCCCACCTCCCACATTCACCCCACCCCGCACCAATTTTTTTCATTTCTAGCCTTCTAGTGGACCACATAATATGTGTATATTTGTTTACCAACTGTACACCAATTTGCCTACATTCGTTCAAATTGATAAACATTATAAAAAAATAAATAGGAAAATAATAATAAAAATAAACTGCAACGGATCGTTGCTAAACTTTATCCAAATTCATTTGAAATATTAATATGTTTGTTCCTTTATTATTAATCAGATATCACTTGCAATTTGTAGTTCATATTGAAATTAATTCAAAAATAATTCTCATTTAAGAGTCGAGGAATAACAATTCCACATTGGATTTTTGACATTTCGGTTATTATTGTAACCATTGCTGAAGACATGGAGGAATCGACTTAAAATCAAAAATAGCCATCGATTCTCATCTAATACTTGAGGAATAACAATTCTACATTAGGTTTTTGACGTTTCGATTATTATTGGTAACCATTGCTGAAGACATGGAGGAATCGACATAAAATCAAAAATAACGATCGATTCTCATCTAATACTAGAGGAATAACCTTATTGCATTCAATTTTTGATGTTTTGACCATTAATGGCAACCTCTATTGAAAACGTGGAAGAATCGACTTAAAATCAAAAAGACTAAATTCTTTTACGGCAAACAACTCAAACATGAGTTGTTTACCAAAAAAGAATTTAGTCTTTTTGATTTTAAGTCGATTCTTCCACGTTTTCAATAGAGGTTGCCATTAATGGTCAAAACATCAAAAATGGAATGCAATAAGGTTATTCCTCTAGTATTAGATAAGAATCGATCGTTATTTTTGATTTTATGTCGATTCCTCCATGTCTTCAGCAATGGTTACCAATAATAATCGAAACGTCAAAACCTAATGTAGAATTGTTATTCCTCAAGTATTAGATGAGAATCGATGTCTATTTTTTATTTTAAGTCGATTCCTCCATGTCTTCAGCAATGGTTACCAATAAAAACCGAAATGTCAAAAATCCAATATAGAATGGTTATTCCTCAAGTATTAGATGAGAATCAATCGCTATTTTTGGTTTAAAGTCGATTTCTCTATGTCTTCAGCAATGGTTACCAATAAAAACCGAAACGCCAAAAATCCAATATAGAATGGTTATTCCTCAAGTATTAGATGAGAATCGATGGCTATTTTTGATTTTAAGTCGATTCCTCCATGTCTTCAGCAATGGTTACCAATAAAAACCGAAATGTCAAAAATCCAATATAGAATGATTATTCCTCAAGTACTAGATGAGAATCAATCGCTATTTTTGGTTTAAAGTCGATTTCTCTATGTCTTCAGCAATGGTTACTAATAAAAACCGAAACGTCAAAAATCCAATATAGAATGATTATTCCTCAAGTACTAGATGAGAATCAATCGCTATTTTTGGTTTAAAGTCGATTTCTCTATGTCTTCAGCAATGGTTACTAATAAAAACCGAAACGTCAAAAATCCAATATAGAATGATTATTCCTCAAGTACTAGATGAGAATCAATCGCTATTTTTGGTTTAAAATCGATTTCTCTGTCTTCAGCAAAGGTAACGGATAAGAAAACAACGCAGTTGCTATGGTTACTCATAAAAATTCCTCCCAAATTTTTAGCATTTCACAGAGAGAAGCCTATCCATTCTTACTTAAGCAAGGCTAAATGAGCTATATTAAAACTTTCAAATGAATAAATTTTAAAGAATTTAAAAAATTAAAAAAAGTACCATCTTACTCTAGAGTAAAGTACTTTAAAATATAATTTTACTAAAAACTTTATTTAACCTTTTTTGTGGTCCCCAAGGTACTTAATTAGGATATTAAATTTCATCAAAATTGGTTAAGTCATTTTCAAGATATTTAGAAAAAACTAAAAAAGTACTGAAATAAAGTACTAATGTTTGTGGGCCGATATGTACCAAAAACTAATCAGCGCTTCATTTTGTTAAACTAATGGTAGGTTTTCAATTTCATTTCAATCGGTGTAACGGTGTGGAAAAAATCGTGGGCCAAAAAACGATAACATACATACATACATCCATCCATACATACATCCGCACGCACTAAATGAAAAAATCGCACTTTTTAGCCTCTCGACGAGACCCCTTGTAATTTTTGGCAAAACCGTCACGTGCTAAAATTCAACCTAATTGAATACTACAATTTGTGACTTTAATTGAGTCCATGGGTTCCGTAGTCTTTACCTGAGGACCCTTTGAAGCCACGCTTGCCCCAAGAGCGATTACAATACTTTACCCATGCTTTGCATTGGATAAAGTAAAAAAATAATCGTATAGGATCTGAAATCAAAACATAAAATTAAATAAGATTTGTTTCCAAGTTAACACTCCTGTAATGTTATGATTTAGACACCTGTTAATTAAAAACAAACAAAAATTTTTTTTTTTTTATAAATTTTATTAAACCAATTATTTTACATTAATAATGTATACATTGTATTTTGCTTCGATTTCGGAGATAACTTCTCCACCATCGAGTGTCCTTATTTATCTTTAGTCCTTGTTTTTAATAAGAGGAAAAATCTAATTAGATAAAAAAACCTCTTTTCCGATAATTATTTAAATTCCATTATTCCCCAATCAAATCGATTGGTATTCTCTCTCCTCCTCCTCTCATTCCATTCGATCCAAACAAAAAATTCCTAATTTTAATATAATGAATTAATATATGCTATAACCTATTAGTGGGTTTTAAAATTAAAAAAACAATTAATAAATAAAAGATAATTGAAAAAAATGTAAAAAAAACTTTTTTTATTGAGATTTTGATCTATCAATAATTAATTTAATTAAGAAAAGATCCATTAAGATTAAATTTGTCGAGGTCCAGACCAACCCAGATTGCTTTCTCATCCTTAAAACTTGTTAATAAATTTTGTTTCATCAAAATCGGTAGAGCCGTTTTCAAAATAGAACTAAGATACAAATTTCCAGGTAACCACAATATCCTCAGAATATTTTAAGGATATTCTAAGGACATTTAAATCTTCTTAGAATATTCTGAGGATATTGTGTGTTACCTGGGTATATATATAAAAAAGAATTTGTGCTCGTTTAATAAGAGTAGATAAAACGTTTAAAAATTTTATCGCGCATATTATAGTAAATGATTTTATGGACAATCACAAATACAAAGTAATAAAAGAAATAATAGAAATATATTTGAAAATAAAATTATATTACTTTGGGAAAGAGTTTACTCGGGCATCACATCTATCATATATGTTAGAAAAAATCTAACAAAATAAATATTAGAAAATCATAAGATGGTGTCATCTATTAAATCCGATGGAATGGAATATTTTTAATTATCTGTCAGAAGGGTTGTTTTTCACCCCCTCGGCACTAGATCGCGAAATTTTACAAATTAAGATAACAATCTTTGAGTAAAATATTTTATGCGTGTACATATGTCAGAGAGGTTCGCATCCTGCAGGTGAGCCAGATGGCCCGGATTGCTGTTACTGGCACTCGGGTTCGATTCCAGAGGGGGTGAAAAACAAACCCTCTGACATATAATTAAAAATATTCCATTCCATCGGATTTACCAACTTATGATTTTCTAGTAAATTTGAATCTATTACCATCGGCAAATTAATATCTTTCATATTAAAAATAATCTACTCTTATTAAATGAGCAAAAATTGTTATAATATATTTGTTTGTATTTATATTTGTATGTTAGTTCTATTTTGAAAACGGCTCTAACGATTTTGATGAAATTCACGGGTTAGGGGGTTTTTGGGTTGACATTTCAATCTGTTACGGTCTCATCTTTGACAAAATTGTTTTTGATGGGGTTTTTCGTGAACAATTAATTATTCTCAGGTAGACAAATCCGATTCTTAGGGTTTCAAAAAAGGTTACTCTTTTACTTTTGTACCCAGGCAGACAATGAGTTGGCTTATTTCATTGTTCTCAAAAAGGGCTTGAAGACCTATTGTGATTAAACGTTAGAATTATTAATAAACATTTTAAAATTGTTTTTATAAAGAACCTTATTTATTTAATAGAATAAAAAATAATCTAGAATTTATTAAAAATATCTTTTGCATAAGCAGGTCTCAATTTTCAGAAAAAATAACACATTTTGATAGGTTTTATTTATTAACAATTGGATGAATAAAAATGAATCATGTGGTTGAATCAAAACAGATGCAGAAGGTGGGGGGTCCGAGGCTGAGGTCGATCGGGGTGGAGGTGGGGGGGGGGGGGTACAGTAGACGAATTATATATGTATTTGTATTTTTTTTAATTTGAAAACGGCTAATAATAAAAATAATATTAAAATAAAGCTTTCAACTGAAGGAAAAAGTTACCGAGCATCGCTCGGTGTCTCCAGGTACTATTGTTTAAAGGACAAGAATCAACTTTCATGTTCCTTCCGTACATACCAGAAGCCATCAACTCTTCCATATTAACGTTGCAATTAACAACTACTTATATCATTCCCCCTAATTAGACTACACAGAAATGGCAATCTATTGGAACAACAGAACATCGACATACTTAACACCAAAATGAACAACATCAGGAAGTTGCAGTTTCTATAAATAATCTCAATTTTATATCTCCTATAAACATGACTTTTATATTAAATTAATAGACAATTTATATATATATATATATATATATATAACTATAATTTATATATATATATATATATATAACTATAATTTTTATGTTCTTAATGTAAAGTCCAATGCAAAGCATGGGTAAAGTATTGTAATCGCTCTCGGGGCAAGCGTGGCTTCAAAGGGTCCTCAGGTAAAGACTACGGAACCCATGGACTCAATTAAAGTCACAAATTGTAGTATTCAATTAGGTTGAATTTTAGCACGTGACGGCTTTGCCAAAAATTACATGGGGTCTCGTCGAGAGGCCAAAAAGTGCCATTTTTTCATTTAGTGCGTGCGGATGGATGGATGGATGGAAGTATGGATGGATGGATGTTATCGTTTTTTTGGGCCACGATTTTTTCCACACCGTTGCACCGATTGAAATGAAATTGAAAACCTAGCATTCTTTTAACAAAATGAAGCGCTGATTAGTTTTTGGTACATATCGATTTTTGATAAAATTTAATATCCTAATTAAGTACCTTGGGGACCACAAAAAAGGATAATTAAAATTTTTAGTAAAATTATATTTTAAAGTACTTTACTCTAGAGTAAGAGAGTACTTTTTTAATTTTTTAAATTCTTTAAAATTTATTCATTTGAAAGTTTTAATATAGCTCATTTAGCCTTGCTTAAATAAGAATGGATAGGCTTCTCTCTGTGAAATGCTAAAAATTTGGGAGGAAATTTTATAAGTAACCATAGCAACTGCGTTGTTTTCTTATCCCTTACCTTTGCAGAAGACATAGAGGAATTGAGTTAAAATCAAAAATAGCGATTGATTCTCATCTAGTACTTGAGGAATAACCATTCTATATTGGATTTTTGACGTTTCGGTTTTTATTGGTAACCATTGGTGAGGACATGGAGGAATCGACTTAAAATCAAAAATAACGATCGATTCTTATCTAATACTAGAGGAATAACCTTATTGCATTCCATTTTTGATGTTTTGACTATTAATGGCAAGCTCTACTGAAAATGTAGAAGAATCGACTTAAAATCAAAAAGACTAAAATCTTTTTTGGTAAACAACTCAAGCTTGAGTTGTTTGGCATAAAAGAATTTAGTCTTTTTGATTTTAAGTCGATTCTTCTACATTTTCAGTAGAGGTTTCCATTAATAGTCAAAAAATCAAAAATGGAATTCAATAAGGTTATTCCTCTAGTATTAGATAAGAATCGATCGTTATTTTTGATTTTAAGTCGTTTCCTCCATGTCTTCAGCAATGGTTACCAATAATAATCGAAACGTCAAAAACCTAATGTAGAATTGTTATTCCTCAAGTATTAGATGAGAATCAATCGCTATTTTTGATTTTAACTCAATTCCTCCATGTCTTCAGCAATGGTTACCAATAAAAACCGAAACGTCAAAAATCCAATGTAGAATGGTTATTCCTCGATTATTAAATGAAAATTATTTTTGAATTAATGTCAATATGAACTACAAATTGCAAGTGATATCTGATTAATAATAAAGGAACAAACATATTAATATTTCAAATGAATTTGGATAAAGTTTAGCAACGATCCGTTGCAGTTTATTTATATATATATAATTTCTTATAAACATGACTGTTTTATTTGAGACACGGGATGTTATGTGTATTATATATATATATATATATATATGGATATTTTATGTATTCTTTATGTGCTCATTATATATTTTGGATTTATATTTAAGATTATTGTATATATATGTGTGTATATGTGTGTGTATTTGTGTGTATATGTATGTATATATATATATATGTGTGTATGTGTATGTACATATATATAATGTTTATGTTCATTACATATTCTTGGATTTATATTTAAAATTATTGTATATACATATGGTCTTTATGGTCTTTATATATTCTTTATATGTATTAAACACTTGAATTTATATTTAAAAAAAAAAAAAAAAATTATTGTAAATATATAGTGTAAAAGGACTTTAGTCTGTCTAATAATAATAATAATAATAATAATAAATAATGTATTTTTATACTTCTTCATATTTTGTAATTTATAATTTTTGACTATATATAATATATTGTGTATTGTATTTGTATATTGTTGGTAGAAAAAAATACCTGACTGTCCTCCCATCGATAGGATAGGAACAGGATGAAATTGAATGAAAGAAAAAAGGAAGGTGGGGGGGGGGTGTATTTCGATCAAATAAATAAATGTTTTTGCCTGAAATATAACCGACTTTTCATTCACTTTAAATTAATACTAACAATATTGATATATTTTAATAAAATTTATTATTTTGCATTTTTTTTCTAAATGAAGACAAATTTGTATATTTTTTAAATTATTCTTATTTATTAGAAATTTGATTAAGAATTTGTTTAATTGTATCTTGCATATTTATATACAACAAATAAAACTCAACGACGCATCTAAATTTTCACAAAGTTTTATATTCCCTCTCATGAATTTTTAGTTCTTATTTCCCCCATTTCCCATAGAGGCGCTACAGATCTTGTATCGGCTCAGTTAACATTGCTTCTATAACCTGTAAAGGAGGGGTGGTTAGCCATAGTCCATATGGATATAGTCAAAGTCTTGAGCAATATAAAAAAAAAATACTTGAAAAGGCTCAAAATTGAAAAAAGGCAAATGCCTTTTTTGCGCTCTCTATTAATAAGAAAAAAAAATAATCTACAATTTTTATTAGTAAATTGAATGTATCGATTATGTTCACATCTGTAAGTCTACAGATTGTTTAAATCTGTAAATAATGAACAAACTCGCAACAAAATCTGCCATTCTTATGAATAATTTTATATCAATAAACAAGAATAGATGTGTTTTTGTCACTCTTTTTTACAGATTTACAGATCTGTAAGACTTACAATATGGAACAGAATCGACCCAAAATAGGAATAGTTATTCATGTGTAAGGGGTGGACCACCCCTTAGACAATAAAGGGGTGGCTCGTCCTCTAATGAGTTTAAGTTGAATAGTTAATAAGAATAATATTGTTAAGAATAAGGGAGCGTATGTTTTTAGTTGGGGTTTTAGTCAATAACAGGATGTGCGCCCGCATGGAAATAAATAGATTTTCGAAATGTGTTTTGTTTATATTCTTGGGACATGTCCGAAATATATTACAAAAATATATAAAAATTGGCCGTTTTGGATATATTTTCAGATATATTCATTATATATTTTAGGGATATAAAAAGAACATATTTTTTTTTATAAAAAAAACATATTTTAAAATTATAAAAAGAATATACTTTATATTTATAAAAAAAACATATTTTGAATTTATAAAAAAAATGTATTTTAAATTTATAAAAAAGAAGTATTTTGAATTTATAAAAATAATATATTTTAAATTATATAATTTATATATGAGAAGAATTATTAAATGAATATTATATTTTCTTAATATATTTGGGTTATACTCAGGGAAAGAGAGGGGTGTAGGTTTTAAGTGAAACACAATGATATTTAAAAAGGAAGGGTAAATGAGAGGTATATTGTTACACAGTAGTGTAATAAAACAAAAAGTTTTCACAAATCCGATTTATTTATTTAAAATAGATTTACAATAGATTTATTTAAAATAGATTTACAATGAATCCTGAATGTCTTCAGCAGGGGAGGCAAATTTTCTTTTTTTTTTTCTCAGACGCTCTGAATCTGAGCGAAGTAATTTTAGAATTTACAGCTTGCCCAAATTCAGCATCCGTAATTTTCCCGGGGAAAATTTTGTTGACGCTATCTAAAATTGGGATAAAAAATAAAATAAAACTTTTAAATTTGAGGAAACAAAAAAGAATAAGTATCAAATAAGACATTGATGTCTTATACCCACATTTCAAGGCATCAAGAATCTTCGGATCCAGGCGCTTTTTTGCCGAAATATTTTGCCCCAGTTTGTTTTTTGGGGCACCTCCTTTGTAATTGATCTCAAGGAGAACATCAATCTTAAACAGACATGGTAATAGAGCCTTTACCATGTCTATGGCATTGTTTCTGGAAATGGCGGACATCCATTCCAGTTCATCCACTTTGACACCGCTTCCAGATATGCCAATTTCAACCTGTATATTATAATAGTATTAAAGTTCTTTTATTTTTTATATAAAGTTTAATTGTTTTTATTCACTTACCTGTCCCACGTGAAAACCGCCACTTTTATTTGGTGGAGGTGATATGTCTTTGCTTGTCGATTCATCCAATTTTTTTTGAATTTTCGATATAGCATCAAACATATATGCTATAGTCTCCGACAAAGCGGAAATAGACTTTTGCATGACATCTAATTCTGTAAACAAGTGAATTAGTTATTTCACATGCACATTTAAAAATATTAATAAAATTAACTCAGATTATGTATGGTTTTTTACTTTTCGAAATCTCCCCGATGGAAGACTCTCCATTAACTTCAGGGGCAATGGTATCTGAACCTGCTATAAACAGATTGAGATCTGATTTGTCCTCATCCTCATATCCTACCTTAAAATTTAAATGGAAGACAAAAAAAGTAATTTAAAATAAATTCTAATAAATATATATCTAAATGTATAAAAATATTATTATATATTTTTATATATAAAATACATTAAAAACTTTAAAGTAAGCGATATTTTTGATAAATTTACGATTTTAATAAATTACCATGTTAATTATTTCGGGTTTTTTATCTTGAGGTTTAGCGTTTTTTTTTTTATTCAGATTTTTGCTTAAATTCACCTCTTGATTTTTCTCTTTTAAAATAGATGTACTCTGCGAAAAATATCATAAATTTTCATTAACATGTTATTTTTTTTAATTATAATATATATATATATATATATATATATATATGCATATATATACAGATATAAACCGGGTGAGTTTTTTATCTTGAGACAGTCTTACAACTCCAAAACAGTGCATTATATGAAAAAAAGTTTCAAATAAAAGTTTTTTTATATCAAGGGGAAAATTAAACTACACTATTTTTTGTCGACGTAGAACAAGCTTTCAAGAGTATTTTGAGGTCAAGTTCTGTTTTTTAAATAGAAACCTATATGTTTCTGTACATATTTTGAATCTACCAAAAAAACTGAACAACTTTTATTAAAACTATTTTTTTTATACATTTTATACTGTTTAAAAAACAGAAGTTGACCTCGAAATACCCTTGAAAGCTGGTTCTAGGTCGACAAACAATAGTGTAGTTTAGTTTACCCCTTGATATAAATAAACTTTTATTTGAAACTTTTTTCATATAATGCACTGTTTTTGAGTTATAAGATTGTCTCAAGATAAAAAACTCACCAGGTATATATATATATTAGGGTGGTGGGGGACTTATTTAGGAAATTTTCATATTTTTATGGTCCTAGTGGCTCATATTGGTTCGAAATAAGTAAATAATAAAAAATATCCTCAAGTTTTAAGACTCTCTATATCACTAGATATCTTAACTTATGCTGAATGCACATTGATGTAAGTTTACCATTTAAATAGCATATGAGAAACTTATATAACTTTGCGGGTAGAGTTAAAATTGTCATAGAGATCTGAAACTTGGGGGATATATTTTTTTTTATTTTGAACCAATGTGAGCTTCTGGGAGCATCAAAATGAGAAAATACCCTAAATAAGGACCACCTTATATATAAAACTTACCGGTTCTAGGCCTTTTGCACACCTTGATATAGGGCTAGTTTCTTTATCAGATTTTTTTAATGAAAGCCTATTTTGAATTTGCGAATCACCTTCACATATGGATAGTGTCTTATTCAGCGTTGACTTCTTATCTATTATTATTTAAAGTAGGAATTTAATAGATCAATATTTCAATTAAACATTAAATACAGGGTGATTCATACGTTCATTGGTACGTTAGACGTTTATGGAAAACGGAGCGCAGGATTTTTCTGAAAATATAGCAACACATTTTAGCATAGCATACATTTTCTTACCTGTTCTATCGATCTAAAATATTTTCAGGATTGCGACGTTTCGGCTTCCATCGAAAACTCGTATCAACTCTATTTTTTTTAAATGGAACACCCCGTATATTAACACGTTTTTATAACCGCCCTTTTATTAAAATACTTTTTTCTTAATATTTTCCTATACCTTCGATGGAAGCCTAAACGTCGCAATGCTGAACATATTTTAGATCGATAGAACAGGTAAGGTGCTAAATTTTCAGAAAAATCCTGCGTTCCGTTTTCCATAAACTTCTAAAGTGCCATCGACCGCGTGAATCACCATGTATAGAGGGCGAAATTTTTGAAGGTTTTTTTCGGCAAAATTTAAGGGGGTCGATCATATAATATTATTTGAAAGACTTCCCTTAATTTTTGGTAAAAAATCATCCTTTAAGGTAGGTAGTTGTTCCGCCAAATGCATTTTCTTAGGATTTTTTTGAAATTTATACAGATTATTATTTAAATACTTCTGCGTCGATTGGTGGCAAAATGAAATTTATGAACAATACAGTTCCGGAGATATTAAATTTCAAAAATCGAATTTTTCAGGCTCTTTAACATTGCACTGTACGGGATATCGGAAAATTTACATACATATTTAATTATAATTAAGTATCCGTTCTTACTATTTTTATAAAAAACTAAACCAACATTGAACTTTTGTCGCTTCCATCTTTTTGTTTTTTTCTTTTTTTTTCGACGAAAAAATCGATTTATAATGTGTCTTTCTAACCTAAGAGGTTTGTGAAATGACTATAAATGGATGTGTTTCTAAAACAATTAATTTATTAAATTAAAATATATTTACAAATGAGATTTACAATTAATTAAAATATCTTACCTAAAACAAATCGATTTTTATAGTCCATAATTATATATAGTTTATAACATTAATACAACAATTATACAATAGTGTGTTTTTGACATTTAGAAACATTTGTCTTGGTAAGGTTATAACAAATTTAAGAATTAACAAATTAATACCAACTTTGGAATAAATCTAAATTGAGTAGAACGCGGGAAATACGAAAGTATTTTACATATATATATATATATATATTAAAATTAACCATTGTGTATTACATTAATAAACTAAAAAAAAAATTTAAATGCCCTACTGTTAAAAATTTAGTATTTTGTATAAAAAAGATGTGAAGGTCGTTTATCAATAAATTATTTAATTAATTAATTAATAAAAATCTTTATTATTTATTTATCCCATACCATATCTATATTATCTATGTCATATAATATTATTATAGATATATATTGAAGACTATAATATATACATTAACATATATTGCACCACGCTCATGTATGTAAACTCCGATGGTATATATTGGTTGTGTGTTATATTAATAAACTAAAATAAATATATATTAGTTGATAATCTCAAAAAAGCTTATAATCATTTCAAAGATGCAAAGGGGGTTATTTTTATTTTGATGTTTTAACTGGGTTTATTTATTTTTTATTATACTTTTTTACTCTCTTATATTTATGCAATAAAGACTGATTATAAAATAAATAAATAAATAAAATAGTGAAATATAACTGTTAATTTTATTTTCATTACTGAAACCTATCTGAACGGATTTGAATATAATATAATATAATATATAATATATGTTATATTCAACGATGCGTTCGATCTGTATACAAATTTGGACCCCACCAGAAAAAATATAGCCTATATGTATGTTGTGATTTGTTTCAAATTTCATCAAAAATCATTTTTTGTTTTTGGACCCCACCCAAAAAATATAGGCTATGTTTTTTTCTGTGAATCAAATTTCATAAAAAATCATTTTTTTTAAATTTTTTGTTGTTGAACCCCTCTTGGTCAAATTGGACCCCATAAAAAATATAGGCTATGTTTTTTTCTGTGAATCAAATTTCATAATAAATCATTTTTTTATAATTTTTTGTTGTTGGACCCCTCTTGGCCAAATTGGACCCCATAAAAAATATAGGCTATGTTTTTTTCTGTGAATCAAATTTCATAAAAAATCATTTTTTTATAATTTTTTGTTGTTGGACCCCTCTTGGTCAAATTGGACCCCATAAAAAATATAGGCTGTGTTGTTCTGTGAATCAAATTTCTTAAAAAAATCATTTTTTATTTTGGGACCCCCTCAGCTAAATTTGACCCCACCAGAAAAAATATTGGCCATCTGTATCAAATTTCATCAAAAATCATTTTCATCATTTTTATGGGACCCTCCAGCCAAATTGGACCCCACCATAAAAAACATATGCTATATGCTGTTCTGTGAATCAAATTTCATAAAAAATCATTTATCATTTTCTTATTTTGGGACCCCTCAGCCAAATTAAATACATATATTTATTTTTCAAATATCTTATTCAAAATATATCATTTAAAACAAAATTTATATAACCGATTCAGAATATATCTTTGAAATATATTTAAAAACATTAAAAAATTTATACTGGAGAGATATAAAAATAATTTTATTTTAAAAACATATTTAAAACACATAAAATTTATATCGAATTCTGAATATATCGTTGAAACATAGTTACAAACATTAAAAAATTTATACTAGAGAGATATAAAAATAATTATATTTTAAGAATATATGGAAAACATAAACTTTACATAAATTTAACACAAAATTTTTATATTTTTAATATATTTTCAAAAAATATATAAAAAACATATTTCGAAAATCTATTTATTTCCATACGGGCGGACTCAGCACCAGGTAGACTGGCGCTGATCAAGTGAGAAAGACATATGAGGCGACGATCGCCGCCTGAGCGTGTGTGTTCGTGTGTGTGCGGGAGGCAAGGAGTCGGCTAGCCACGGCCAGCAGAGCCTAGAGAGAGGAAGTGGAGGGCGGTTGTGTGGGGCGGAGGCCGCCCGGCGGGCTGAGGAATAGGAGCTTGTGCACGGTGATGGTGTGAGTGGCTGATCAGCGAGCGGACTTAAGATATGTATAACTAGTAGGTTTAAGAGAAAGAATTGAATAATTAATGTTGTGTGGAAGTAATATTGTAACCATTATTATTTTAATAGTTAACTGAACTAAATTATGTGCCTGTATCTGGCCTTTCGGGTCAGAGGGGAATATGCCAGTGTTGTAATATGGTGGAATAAATTCGTTTTGATTCAATAATGATTAACATGGCCAAAACATAGGTATAAGTTGTCTCTGTAATTATAATCAAGTAATTCCAATCGTTGGCCTTCAGTGAAGTTAGAGTGAGTTTTTAATGATGTGAGTAACGTAACAATGCATGCGAGAATGCTCAGTGTCACGTGGTCCGAGATCGTGGCGTGTGTCCAATGTCGTAGTGTCATAGGCTGTAGTAGTCTTACTGGGTACAGAAGCCCAAATCAATTAGCTGAAGTAAGTACAATTGGAATTGCTTGATCATTCGAATATGACGTAACATTGGCCTTGATAAAAAGTACTTTCGATTGTTTTATTTTATTAATTTTATGTAAGGAATACACAACATTATAATCGTTTATCTGTCGATCTAATCAATCGATTATTAATTCAATAAAGTCTATTTTAATTACTAAAAATCTTGTTCATTCTAATTACCTAGGTTGCTTTGCGAATAAGCGCTTCTTGGCAAATATTTCAGGTTGTCTCCAAGTAACGGTCGTATCAGCTGATAAGGGTTAAGTATTAGTAGTTTGGTCAAGTATGAGTAATTTGGACGCTCGGGCAATGGGCAGGTCGGCAAGGGATGACCAGATGGCGGCAAGAGAAGGTAAGAGTCACTAGGCCAAAGTAAATTAGGTTTCGGAAGAGGTCGCAAGTATGTCCAACCTTACAAATTGGTGTCGAGGTGTGGGGTTAACGATTTCAAAAATTTTCAGAGTGAAATTTGGGGTGAATATTTTTGGAAGAATTTGATGAAGGCCCGCCATGACTAACACCGATGGGTCAGGGGGTCCTACTGTGTGTAAAGGGCCCGGAGGGGCAGGTCCTACTGTGTGTAAGGGGCCCGCCGTGACAAGACCCGTTAAGTCAGGGGGTCCTACTGTTTGTAAGGGGCCCGGATGGGCACCTCTGCTAGAGATGTCCCCGGAACCTTCATCGATAATCAATGAGAAATTTTTGAAATCGGGCGCTCGCTCGACTTCAGTTGAGAGCGCCACCCGCGCATTATTTTTGTGATAAATAAATAAAGTTCTAAAAATTTTAGGAAGGCTGTGAAAATTTTTTGAAATAATTTACTAGTTGAACAAATGAAATTATTAGGAGAATTTATAATAAAGTCTTGAAAATCGGAATCTTCACTTTCCAAGAGGGCGGCAAATTTGAGATATGTTTTTACGAATATCATTAGCTGTCCGGTCCAGGAGGACGTTAGTGAGCTGTGGGTTTGTATAATTGTAAATTGTCTCAAATCATGGTTTACTAGCCTAGGAGAAAAAATAATCGAAATATTTAGATGATCACTATTTGGAATTATTTACAAGCGCGGTAAATGAACATTTTGGGTGTTGTAATTTTGTGAAGTCAGCGTGTAAATTTTGAACTATTTTTTGAAGAAAATCCCGAGACCTTTTTCAAGAAAGATTTTGAGCCATTTTTTGTGAAAATTTTGAGTCATTTTTCGAAGAAAATTTGAGACGGTTTTTGAGGGAAGAATTTTGGGTTATTTTTGAGGAAATCCCGAGACCTTTTCCAAGGAAGATTTTGAGCCATTTTTGGGAGGAATTTTTGAGTTATTTTTGAGGAAAGCTTTGAGCCATTCTTTGAGCAAATTTTTAAACCATTCTGAGGAAAGAATTTTGAGCTATCTTTTAGGAAAATTCTGAGACAGTTTTTGAGGGAAGAATTTTGAGTTATTTTTGAGGAAAATCCCGAGACCTTTTCCCAGGAAGATTTTGAGCCATCTTTGGGAGGAATCTTTTGAGTCGTTTTTCAGGAAAAATTTTTGAGTCATTTTTGAGAAAAACTTTGAGACATTTTGAGTGAAATTCTGAGACGGTTTTTGAGGAAAGAATTTTGAGTTATTTTTGAGAAACATCCCGAGACCTTTTCCAAGGAAGATTTTGAGCCATTTTTGAACAAATTTTCTGAGCCATTTTTGAGCAAATTTTTTGAGCCATTTTTGAGCAAATTTTTTGAGTCATTTTTGAGCGAATTTTTGAGTCATTTTTGAGCATTTCGGAAGGGGAGATTCCAATGGACGGAGGAGGGAAAATCGGGCCCTACTGTGTGTACGGGGCCCGCCATGACTAACACCAATAAGTCAGGGGGTCCTACTGTGTGTAAGGGGCCCGCCATGACTAACACCGATAGGTCAGGGGGTCCTACTGTGTGTAAGGGGCCCGCCGTGACAAGACCCGTTAAGTCAGGGGGTCCTACTGTGTGTAAGGGGCCCGCCATGACTAGCACCAATAAGTCAGGGGGTCCTACTGTGTGTAAGGGGCCTGGATGGGCACCTCTGCTAGAGATGTCCCCGGAACCGTCATCCCCGGAGAAGTGCAATGAGTACATGGAGAAGAAACTTGGTAGCACTACAGAGAAACGGGTTCAGGCCAAAATATGGGTTCAAACCAAGTGAGTGGGGAAATCACGAGATAAACCGATCTGCAAATGGGGGTACAGAGGAGTTGGCCGTAAGCGGCGCCTCGACCACCACGGAAGCAGGGAGGGGAAGTTCTGTAACGAGGAAGGGGCATCTCTGCTAGAGATGTTCCCGGAACCGTCATCCCCGGAGAAGAAAAGTGGTAGCTCTAGGGTGAGAAAATTGTGGGATAGTCGTTTCCTATTTTTCTTGGTGTGTCTCACATGGTATAAATGTGTTTCATTGCAAATAAGTCACGCAAGAAAATTTATTAGTAGTAATAAAAGGAAAAACTCTTACTCCTAATGAAAACTAAATTTTTGATTCCGGGCTTTTAATTCAGAGAATTTGTCTATTACGTCATCAATATTAATTACTCTATGTATTTACTGATAACAGAATTGTCAAAGAATTTAATCTTTCCTGAGCAATGGAATTTCTGAGATAGGTTTTTGTCTCTGTTTAATGTTGAAAAAGAACGTTCTTTTTTAGCATTCGTCACCATGATAGAAAAAAATTTGCTGAGACAGACATTTATGGTACATTTGGGAAACTTGATTTCAAGTTATTTTCATTTTAAGTTTGGATTAATTTTAAAGCTCATAATTAAAAAAAGAGTTTTGGGGATTTTAATCCCTAGGTAGTTGAGAAATTTTATTATATTGTTAAGAAAGGTCTTTGAATTTGAAAAGGTCTAATTAGTAATGAAGGGTAAATATCTTTTGGGCAGTTTATACAAAAATTTTATCCTTTGAGAAAGGAAGGCTTTGAAACTCTATTGTCTATGGCTCGGTCGATGGTCTATAAGTAAATAAAATTCTACCTACAATAAGGAAACCATTTATTTCAAAAATATTATTTGAAAAAACGTTGATAAATCTATTCAAGAGAAAAAAATAATTCAATAGTATATCAAATATATATACGTCATTCTTCATATAAAATTTTTATTCCAAAAATATAAAATAAGAATGTTTATCGCCTTTTCGCCCTTTACGTATTTACCGCCGGGGGCTATAGACCACAATAGCCCACCCGGTTAACCCGGCTCTGAACAGATGGCATTTCGGTTCTACAAAAAAGCATTAATAATTGAACACCGAAAAAATTACATTTTTCGAAATATTAATTATTTTGTCAAAATATGTGTTAGTACGTTATTAGTAGATGCGTTACCAAATTTTTGAGGACGCATTAGCCCAAAATGATGGATATCTATAAATCTAAGAGTTTTATCAAATAAACTGCAACGGATCGTTGCTAAACTTTATCCAAATTCATTTGAAATATTAATATGTTTGCTATTTGCAGTTCATGTTAACTTTAATTCGAAAATAATTATCAATTCTCATTTAACAGTCGAGGAATGACCATTCTAGATTAGATTTTTGACGCTTCGATTAATATTGGTAACCATTGCTGAAGACATGGAGGAATTGACTTAAAATCAAAAATAACGATCGATTCTTATCTAATACTAGAGGAATAACCTTCTTGCATTCCATTTTTGATGTTTTTTTTTTAATGCAATCGAATGCAAGAAGGGGTGCACCAGTAAAGATGAAGCCCCTATGGATCTCGAAAGACCCTTGCATTACCGAAGAGAAGAGAAAGTTGATTAAGTGAGAGGGTGTAGACGTAGGTGTCTATGCACTCCGGTTTTGAAGGTTTGAAGATCATAGGTGCTGGGAAAGATTGAGGCTGGAAGAGAGTTCCAGTTCCTTGAAGTCATAGGGATATATGTATTGGCGAATGAAGTGGTCCGGCACTTTTCTAGTTTGACCGCGAGAGAGTGTTGGGAATCGGCAAAACGTGTGCTGCGTGCAAAGCATGCTTTGGGGGAATTATTGATTTTATCTCATCAGAGCACCTGCCGTGATAGTATCTATAGAAAAGGGAAAGGGCAGAGACATCTCTTTGATGAGCCAGCGAGTCGAGGGAGTCGGTGAGGGTAGAATCGTCAATTAGCCTGACGGCTCGTTTCTGAATTGCATCAAGTGTAGCAAGAGAATATTTTGAGGCTCCTCTCCATAGATGAAAGCCGTATTCGAGACAGGGGCGGATTTGGGCCTTGTAGATGGTGAGAAGTTGTGGGGGTTTGTAAAATCGCTTGGACCTGAATAAGAAGCCAATCTTCCCTGCTGCAGATTTCGCAACAGAGGAGATGTGTTCATTCCAAGACAGGACAGATGCAACAGAGACGCCCAACATGGATAGTCTGTCACACATTTTTAGGGTATTCGAATCGAAGTGAATATCAGGGAAATCTTTATTTTCGCGCCTAGAAATTAGACAACATTGAGTCTTGTTTGAATTGAAGTTAACTAAATTTTGTGAGCCCCATTTATTCAGTTTGTCTAGGTCGAGAGTAATTGAGGAGGTAACATTCGATTATTCGGGAGTGAGGGTTTACCGTGTAGAGTGCTATCGTCGGCGTAACAATGAGTGGGGTTTGCCGTTTGATCGAAAAGGTCGTTTATATAAATAAGGAAGAGTGTGGAGGAGATTACAGAGCCTTGGGGAACACCAGAGTTTGTGGAGAACGATTCGGATGATGTTCCACCCACCACAACTTTTATACTTCGGTTTGTCAGAAAGTTTTCTATCCATTTGCGAAGAGTTGGTGTGAATCCGAAGGCTGGCAGTTTGGCAAGAAGATTTTTGTGTCAAACCTGGTCAAAAGCTTTGGAGATATCAAGGGCTACAGCGAGGGTTTCTTTTCCGGCCTCTAGAGTATTGTTCCAGGTGTGGGTGACATAGGTTAAGATGTCGCCTGTGGAACGATTTTGTCTGAATCCATATTGCCTATCGTGAATTAATTTATTGTTTTCTAAGTGATGAAGGACGTGTTGGTTTATGACTAATTCCATTATTTTGGAAAGAACAGAGGTGATCGAGATAGGCCTGTAATTAGAGATTTGTGAAGTGTCTCCTTTTTTAGGAATAGGTGTGACTCTGGCTATTTTCCAGCTTTTGGGGAATATGCCCGATTCGTAAGAGAGTTGGAATAGCTTGGATAAGATAGGGGCAAGTTCAGGGGCGCATTTTTTAATGAGAATTGGTGGGATGTTATCCGGGCCAGCGGCGGATTTGGAATTTAATTTATTAATTGCTTTTATGATTATTTGGGGCCTGAAAATTATTTTGCCCATGAGGTTGGTTTGGGGGGTATAAGTGGGCGGGTTAATCCTTTCTCATCTAGGGTGGAGTTAGTTGCGAAATAGGAGGCTAGCGATTCGATTTGATTATTAATGGCAACCTCTACTGAAAACGTGGAAGAATCGACTTTAAATCAAAAAGACTAAATTCTTTTATGGCAAACAACTCAAGCTTTTTGATTTTAAGCCGATTCCTCCATGTCTTCAGCAATGGTTACCATATATATATATATATAATCGAAGCGTCAAAAATCCAAAATAGAATGGTTATTCTTCAAGTACTAGATGAGAATCAATCGCTATTTTTGATTTTAACTCAATTCCTCTATGTCCTCAGCAATGGTAACGGATAAGAAAACAACGGGGTTGCTATATGGTTACTTATAAAATTTCCTCCCAAATTTTTGCCATTTCACAGCGAGAAGCCTAACCATTCTTACTTAAGTTAGGTTAAATGAGCTATCTTAAAACGATCAAATGAATAAATTTTTAAGAAGTTAAAATAAAAAATATAAAAAAGTACTATTTTACTCTAGAGTAAAGTACTTTAAAATATGATTTTACTAAAAACATTATTTAACCTTTTTGTGGTGCCCAAGGTTTTTAATTCGGATATTAAATTTCATCAAAATTGGTCAAGTCATTTTCAAGATATTTCGAAAAAACTAAAAAAGTACTGAAATAAAGTACTAATGTTTGTGGACCGATATGTACCAAAAATTAATCAGCGCTTCATTTTGTTAAACTAATGGTAGGCTTTCAATTTTATTTCAATCGGTGCAACGGTGTGGAAAAATTGTGGACGAAAAAAAGATAACACACATCCATCCATCCATCCCCACGCACTTCCAAAAAAATGACACTTTTTAGCGTCTCGACGAGATTCCAGGTAATTTTTGGCAAAAGCGTCACGTGCTAAAATTCAATCTCATTGAATACATTAATTTGTGACCTTAATTGAGTCTATGGGTTCCGTAGTCTTTACCTGAGGACCCTTTGGAGTTGCGCTTGACGCCAGACCGATTACAATACTTTATCCCATGCTTCGCATTGGATAAATTAAAAATTAGTCCAAGTAAACGTTCAAGTCAGCAAAATTTACTAGAGAATGAGATAAGATTCAAGTTTCTAGAATGACTGGTTTTCATTTTATGAAAGAAAAACTGCGATTTTTTGCAAAAAATTATATCAAATTTAATATAGTTTAAAAGTGTATAGAGTGGTCTTTGTCGAAAATGCGCTCTTTTATGCTAAAAATAGGAAAAAATCAAACAAAGTGCGAGTTTTCGGGATTTGGGGAAACAGAAATAATAATCCAATTTTCAACTAGCGCTTGAACCCGAAAGGTTGGTAGGAGAAAAAAACCTAAATTATGAAATGGTTTTGATTTTAAATAGGAAGATTATTTACGAAGAGTTGATAGTTTTCGAGTTATAAGTAAAAAACCAACAAAAATGAGATTGTTTTACGTTTTTTTGCATTTTTGACAATGTCCCGAAGCGAAATTTTGTTAGCAAACATCAGATTCAGATTCAGCAGACCAAAAAACATAAAGGGTCGAAGAAATTACAACTACCTCAAAACTTTCCGGATAAATTCACAATTTAACTTGTCGATTTGTTTTAATAAAAAAAAATTCCCACTAAATATTTTGTTTTGTGGATTGACCCCCTGCCCCCAATGAAATTTTCTGTCTACGCTACTGGAACATACTGTAAAATATATTTATAAATAAGCAAAAGTCTTCGCTAAATATTAAATAAAAAATAAAATATACATTGAACGAAACTCTTTAAAAATATCTAAAATATAAAGGAACTAAATTACATACTACAGAAAATAAAATTATTTTACTTTAAAATATAGATTTAATTTTTCATAAATGAATTACAAAAGAATAAGATGAAATGATCATAAGATAAATAAGACAATAGGGATAAATTATTTAGTAAGGTTACCCCACTCAGTCCTCTGGAGAAAATACCCCTTCGGATAGGAGAGATTTTGTAAGTCCTCTTAATAATTTAGTTGAACAAAAATTGATGGATTTAAAATTTAATCCACCTTAGTAGAAATAGAAGGATTCCATATTAATCCTTAATTTAATTAATTCGGGACATAAATCATGCCAAAATTTTGGGTCAAGTTCAACCTCGTTATTGATAATTACAGTCAAAATTTTAATTTGTTTCCCGATTAGGGTTAATAAGCTGACGACTTCACTAACAAAATCGGGATCATCTAAATATAATTCTATTTCCGTGAGTAATGGAAATTTCGAAAGATTTTCAATGACTTTTGTTTCTGGATAAAATAGAGATATCTTTTTTGTTTTAGGACACAATTTTGAAAAACTTTCTAAAGTAGTCAAGCTTGTAAGTGAATCAGAAAATTCGTTTATGTTAGATAATTTTTTGGCAATTTCATCATCGTCACTAATAATAGGTAATATTACACTTAATCGTTGAGACATGCCTAAACTTTTCAAACTGGGTAGAAGATTCAAGAGTCTGACACACTCTGATCCATTTAAAGATTGGCCCTCGATATATTCGATTTTTAGGAGTCCAGTTTTAACATCCTGATCAAGCAGGTTAAAATCATCTTTGAGCAAAAGTTCACCGATTGCACATAAATAGACATCACATTTCACTCGCAGGGATTTCAACTGAGTGGATTGTCTGAGAAATGATACGAAATTCCCTTTGTTCTCAGGAAAGATATAAAAATTTCTAAAATCGACCGTTTCGATATTCGGACTGTATCTCAGTATTAATTCGAAAATTGATTTCACAATTTCTTGATCAAATATATATTGTTCAAAGCCTAGAAATTTTGTATTCTCGTCAAGGAAAATATGAAGACATCTCAAGCAGTTGTCTTGGCTAAGATCTTCTTCAAACGAGAGGAACCTCTCCAGCAATTTGTATTTCTTCACAGGGAGGATAGAATTAACAATTTTCCTCTTCTCATCCAATTCAGCGTTTTCTTCCAGCCCCTTCAGGAGAATTCTGAACACCTTATCCAGGAACGCATCGTGGAATCTTTCTGTTCGATAAGACATTATGAAATCTGAAACCATAGAAGAAAGTGCCCATACAAAAGACGAATTAATTATTCTCTTCCTATTTATGTCATCAAAAAGAATTAAACTTCAATATATCTTGCCCAAATTGCGATCGTACTTAACTAAATTCAATCCGGACAAAAATGAATAATAATGAAATTACTATATCAAGGAAAATTTGTCAATCAAAACTAATCATGGTGGAATATCAGAAAAATAATACAAAAACTTTAAAAATAATAATAAGCTTAAATTTGGTAAACTAATATGTATTTGCAGGGCCTCCGCGTGCACGTGTGCAGGATGTGCCCCGCACATTAATATTTATATATCCATAATGTGTTACTCTTTAGGTAGTTGTTCCGCCAAATGCGTTTTCTTAGGATTTTTTTGAAATTTATACAGATTATTATTTAAATACTTCATCTGCATCGATTGGTGGCAAAACGAAATTTATGAACAATACAGTTCCGGAGATATTAAATTCCAAAAATCGAGTTTTTCAGGCTCTTTAACATTGCACTATACGGGATATCGGAAAGTTTACATACATATTTAATTATAATTAAGAAACCCTTCTTACCATTTTTATAAAAAACTAAACCAACATTAAACAATAACTAATACATATTTTAAGACAATTTTGATTCATAGTTACAACACAGTTTCTGAGATAATAAGGAATAAATAATGAAAAATGTATAAAAAAATTTAGACTAAAAACAATTTGGCAACAGCGCATTTATTTAACCAGCGAAAGATGCATGCGCTAGATTTTTTCAAAATTATAATTTTCATAAGGTGTAACGTAGGCGTTGATTACATTTGTTAAAAAATAACAACACGAGTTTTATAGAAATTTAAAATGTATTTTATCTGTAATTTTAATATAAAAATATTCAATCTCTTACAATGGTGCCAAATTTGTCAAACGAGCACGGGATTGGCTAGTAGTGGTACATAAACAGCAAAAAGTTTTGGACTTATGAATCCTTATTGTCTGTTCTATTGTTACTCTAGCGTTAACTTTTTGCTAGAATTTTCGCGAAACAACTAACATTAAATTGTCATGAAACATTCTATATAATGAAAATTAATAAATAAATACAAAGATAAGATTTAGAAACATTTTTTAAATTGAAATTTACACTATTTTGTATAATTTTCAAATTTTTGTAAATTTTTTTTCGCACAGGCGCCTCTTACCCGCCCTGTGTATTTGTACTTAATTTAAACAACTAAATTTCAACATTATAATTAAATTGATTTTTCTACAAATAAATTACAAAAACATTAAAATTATTAAAAAACCAGTATCAAATTTGAAGAAAAATAATTATTCATTCCTTCTTTACCTACAGGGTGTTCCGTTAAACAACGGTAAACCGTGAATAGGCGAGATCATGACCGTACAGAATTTCAAAATTTTTATAATAAAAGTCATCCTCTCATACTTTTCGAGTTGTAGGAATTTTTTTGAAAATCGTAAAAAACATTAGCCTGCCCTAAAAAATGAAATGTTGTGGCCACAAATTCACATATTTAATGATTCTACTTAATGTCTATAATAGCAATAGATTAGGTCAATAAAGATGCGACATAAATGAACAATTAATATTCACTACGGTGGAAAAAATCGATTCACCAATCAAACCAAATAAGGTTTTATTAAATACAAAATTATTTTTTAAAATTTTTACAAATAACCATATAATTTGTTCTAATAACTCTTAAACTAACATATTCAATAAATTTTGTTGCTAGTAATAAGTAAAATTAAATTAAAAGATACAATTACAAATTACCATACTCTTTCTCAATATCATTTTACATTTAAATAAAGTTTTATCAAAAGATCAAATTAGATTTTGAAATATCAATAAAATGAATAATTTTGAATTAATCATCATTGATAGAAAGATAAAATATACAAAATGGATTAATCTAAACTTCAAGCAATTCAAATTGTGTGCCTAATTAATCAAGGGATAAATCAACGACAAGTGCCTAGTACAATTTCAATAATATATGGTTACTTGTGAACAAATTAAAAATGATTTACTATTTAATAATGTTTTTATTGGTGGGTCAATTTTTTTGCGCAGGAGTGTATTAAAGGAAAAAACACTATTCAAATATTATATTAAATTAGCTAAATTTACTAAAAAATACCGGAAGTACAAAGTGCAGTACAATTTTGAAATCTTGACTAAATGGGCCAATTTTTTAAATAACTTGCCATGCTTAAATAGTAGACTTTTTTTATTTTAAAGATGATTCAAAGTTAGCCGATCAAAATATTT